>JBBPBX010089197.1:0-14348 GCA_038048925.1 Garcialebias charrua
AGATATATATATATGTATATATATATATATATATATATATATATATGTATATATGTATATATATGTATGTATATATATATGTATATATGTATATATGTATATATATATTTATAAGTATATATATATATTATATATATACAGGTAGTCCCCGACTTACGAGCGAGTTCCGTTACAACGAGGCGCTCGTAACATGGAAATCTCGTAATTTGGAACGGCCGCCACGTGTCTCGTAAGTCCGGAATTTCGCTCGTAAGTTGGAACGGTTTTGCTAGCGCGACTACAAACACTCGTTTTTCATCGAAAAACCGCTTATGAGTGCATAAAAATGATCGGAAACGTGTGTCCACATGTTTAGCTAACGGACTGTGGTGAAAAAACACAGAAAAACTCAGTATTTTTTGCGTTTTTTCCAAAAATTTGCCAGCTCGTAAGTCCGGATGCTCGTAGGTCAGAGCGCTCGTAAGTCGGGGACTACCTGTATATATATATATATATATATATATATATATATATATATATATATATATATATATATATATATATATATAAATAGCTTGGTCCGCATTGCCGGCAGTAAGTCAGGCTCGTTTCCGGTAAAAGTTGGACTCCGCCAAGGTTGCCCTTTGTCACCGATTCTGTTCATAACTTTTATGGACAGAATTTCTAGGCGCAGCCAAGGTGTTGAGAGGATTTGTTTTGGTGACCTTAGAATCGCTTCTCTGTTTTTTGCAGATGATGTGGTCCTACTGGCTTCATCAGTTCGTGATTTACAATTTTCACTGGAGCGGTTTGCAGCCGAGTGTGATACGGCCGGGATGAGGATCAGTTCCTCCAAATCCGAGGCCATGGTCTTGAGCCGGAAAAGGGTAGCATGCCCTCTCCGGGTCGGGGAGGAGGTCCTGCCCCAAGTGGAGGAGTTTAAGTATCTCGGGATCTTGTTCACGAATGAGGGAAAACTGGAGCGTGAGATCGATAGGCGGATAGGTGCAGCGTCCGCAGTGAAGCGGGCGCTGTACCGGTCTGTCGTGGTGAAGAGAGAGCTGAGTCAAAAGGCAAAGCTCTCAATTTACCGATCGATCTACGTTCCCACCCTCATCTATGGTCATGAGCTTTGGGTTATGACCGAAAGAACAAGATCTCGGATACAAGCGGCTGAAATGAGTTTTCTCCGCAGGGTGTCTGGACTCTCCCTTAGAGATAGGGTGAGAAGCTCAGTCATCCGGGAGGGACTTGGAGTAGAGCCGCTGCTTCTCCACATCGAGAGGAGCCAGTTGAGGTGGCTCGGGCATCTGGTTAGGATGCCTCCTGGACGCCTCCCTGGGGAGGTGTTCCGGGCATGTCCCACCGGGAGGAGACCCAGAGGAAGAGCCAGGACGCGCTGGAGGGACTATGTTTCTCGGCTGGCCTGGGAACGCCTTGGGATTCCCCTGGAGGAGCTGCACCAAGTGGCTGGGGAGAGGGAAGTCTGGGCCTCCCTACTTAGGCTGCTACCCCCGCGACCCGACCCCGGATAAGCGGAAGAAGATGGATGGATGGATGGATGGATGGATGGATGGATGTTTTTGCTACTTTTCTATTGTTTATTGTTTAATGTATGTGTTTCATTGGCCTCGAGGCTCAATAAGATTTACCTGACTAAATAAAGGTTGAATGAAAAAAAATAAAAAAATAAAATTCAGTGTAACATTATTTTTGATCAAAGCTTGTAAGAACCCCCCCCACCTACAGAGCAATAAGTCTCTGGTGAAAGCAACTCTCTCTCTCTGTAGAAGCAAGTTGGAAATGCTGTTGGAATGTGGGGTTAATTTGTGGGGGATGTATGCAAATGAATGTTCTCTGTGTGAGGGGGATCTTTTGTTTTGACCTACTGGAGAAGATTATGCTGGGAGAAGATTCTCAGGAGGGGATGTTTACCCACAAACAAAGATATCCACCCCCAGGCTCAAGACACCTAATGGAAGAATTGTCATTTTGACAAACTCATGGCAGTTCTAGTGTTTTATTTTCCCCTGGGTTTGCTAGTGTTAATGTTGCAGTGTAAACAATAATGGGAAGATCTATTTCCCTGCACCATTTTTTTTATCTTACAGGTTAACAGGTGGAACATGTAGCAGAGCAGAACTAATCACATTAACTAACAAACTAAACAACTAATCACTAATATATGCCAAGATTTTCTCATTATTTGTTGAAACCTCTCAATTGTTGTTTACACCATATGTTGAAAGGATACATATGGTTATTCTTATGCCTGTGAAGTATGACTGTGAGTTTGATCCAGGAGGTCCAGAAAGGATTGAAGGTTGTTGAGATGAATGAGTCAGACAGAATGTGAATGTTACAGACAGATTAATGTGACTATATATATGTGTTTGTGCCTGGTGAATGTGCAGTACAATAGTTGTGTGTTGATAGATTTTTGAGAAAGGTGTACAGGGTTTTCACTACTTTTCTATAGATATAATTTAGTTTTATCAATTTTGATTCTTAGATCTGAACGATAATTAGAAATGTTTTAGAGGATACATTTTAGCTGCACCTTTGTTAAGAGTAGCCTAGCGGTGAATTTTACTGATAGGAAATGTTTGTGGTAGAACATTCTGGTACAGAGAATAATATATATATATATATATATATATATATATATATATATATATATATATATATATATATATATATATATATATATATATATATATATATATATATATATATATATATATATATTAATGGTGTCGAAATTAGCGCGTTAATTATTTGCGTTATTTTATTTATTATGATGCGTTAAAATAAAATAACGCAACGATTATTTTGAAAAGCTCCCCCCGGATGCCGACCTCACTTCCGGTTTCCGCTTGCTAACGCTGTTAGCGAAAGCACCGTACCAGCACTCACATGCGATCACTGGACTTCTGCTAGCAATGATAACTATTTGGGTGTCACGGCTCACTTTATTGATGACAGCTGGAGCCTGCACTCCTTTGTTTTAACTGTGAGTAAATCTACCGAGCGCCACTGTGCGCGCAGCGTCCAGCGGTCGCACATGAATGGAACATTGAGAAAAAAACAACAACGCCACTCGGGACAGACGGTGAAATCCCCCTGCTCACAGAAGCTGAGCTGAAAGTTGGAGGAGCTACCTGAGCCATGCAGGTACGGTTTTATTTCTTTTTCTTTGTAGTTAAGTTTGATATTGGTTAGTTAGTGTGTGTGTGTTTAAAATAAAATATAATTCTTCTTTCTGCTCCCTTTTCATTCAGTGTTTTTCTTTTTGATGAATTTGCTTTTTTACTCTAAATGAATGAATAAATGAATTAAATTAAATAAAAGCTCTGAGTTTTTTTTCAGTCAACCTTTACTTACACAGGTTAGTCTCAATGAGCCTCAAGGACTCATTTACAAGAGAGACCTGATTATTGTTTATTAATTTGTGTTTTCACAGGTATGTCACAGAAACTCTGGGTGGACACATCTCCTGTTCTGTGGTGCTGCCTGCCTTCTGCCACATGTTCAGAGTCATGGAGCCTTCAGATGATGATACTGTCAACATACTGCGATTCAAGAAGGCCTTGAAGGTAATGTAGAGACTGGTTTGCCTTAGTAGCTGGATAAATGAAGAGTAGATCTTATACATGTGGTTTAAAACAAAGCAGAAATGTTCTGTAAGGTTCTAAATTTCAGTTCACACTAATTCATACAGTTTATCAAACAGTAAAATGTTTTGATTTCAGTTTTTAAACACTGTGAAAGTAAAAGAAATTAAATAAAAGCTCTAATGATTTTTTTTTCAGTCAACCTTTACTTACACAGGTTAGTCTCAATGAGCCTCAAGGACTCATTTACAAGAAAGACCTGATTATTATTTATTAATTTGTGTTTTCACAGGTATGTCACAGAAACTCGGGGTGGACAGAAGTACATCGTGGTGCTGCCTGCCTTCTGCCACATGTTCAGAGTCATGGAGCCTTCAGATGATGATACTGTCAACATACTGCGATTCAAGAAGGCCTTTTGTGAAGACCTGGCTCAACGAAAGAAGAACTCCAATCTCACTTGGCTCAAGAATGCTACTGCACTTGATCCCAGGTTCAAGGACTTAAAATGCAAGTACAGTAATGTCTGGTTTGCCTTAGTAGCTGGATAAATGAAGAGGAGTAGATCTTATACATGTGGTTTAAAACAAAGCAGAAATGTTCTGTAAGGTTCTAAATTTCAGTTCACACTAATTCATACAGTTTTATCAAACAGTAAAATGTTTTTGAACCACAAAATGAATGTTTGCAATGCACTTTAGTTAGGTGCTGCATTTTCTTTACAAAATTATTTCTAGTTTTTAAACACTGTGTGAAAGTAAAAACAATAAAGGTTATGACTTAACTGATGAATGAATCCATCTTTATTATAAGTTGCCTTTAAGTGTTTAATCGCGATTAATCGCGATTAATTTTAAAACTGATGTGCGATTAATTAGTTAAAAAAATTTAATCGATCAACACCCCTAATATATATATATATATATATATATATATATATATATATATATATATATATATATAGGAAATGGATGTGAATAAGATAATTGAGTTTGACAGGTTATGGAAGGATTTTTGTGTTTTCTGTTCGGATCAGATTAATCATAGATTTAGTGTTAATTTTTTGAATGTGGTCTTAGCCCTTATCACAGACATCTCTGAATAAGAGCAGTTGAGCTTTTCTCAGATATAAGAGAGTAGTGTAGGCTTTTCTCCTCACAGGTGTCTATGATGAAGAAGATGAAGAGGCCTGACACCAGTTCTTTGCTAAGGTTAACACATACCAGAAATGGAGCAGAGTATATGCAATGTTTTGAAGTTGTTAAGAGTTGATAAATCAATTTTTGGGAAATTTAAGTTTTTTTTTTGAGAAAGTATTGGATTTATAAAGTCAAATTAAAGTCCAGTTGTTTTTTATTGAACGCCTTTTTAAAGGTATTGAATTTAACTTCATTATTCCTGCATATACCCTGTAGAGGCATGTTTGTTGATAGGAGGGACAGTCCGCTCGGTTCTTTATTGTTTTTATTTTTTATTTGTTCGTCTTTGCATCTATTTTTGTCTTGTTTGTTTTTGTCTGTTTTATTCTTGTTCATTGTTTTTGTTTGTTTTGTCTTGTTTCTGTTTGTTTGTTACATTTGTTTTATTCTTTGTTTTTGTCTGTTTTTTTTTTTGTTTGTTTGTTCTGATCTTATTCTGTTTAGTTTTTCTTACCATTTAGTATTGATGCTTATTTTATATGAGGGTTTTATATTCTGGGTGGGTAACTTAGATGTAATATTGCTGTGGGTGGGAATGTTAGAGATTTCCAATGTGTATCAAGTTTTTAATTGCATTCTCACATAGAACATATAGGATTTTGTTGACATGATGTTTGTCATGTCAAAAGGGGAATTGAAATATATTTCTATCAGTATTACATTACACCCATTATGTTCCATTATTTGTATTCACTTAATTCTGCCTTATAATGTGAAATGTGACACTAGGCAGAACGTTTTTCTCTCGGGCTTTGTTTTCACTAGGGAACAGTTACACGCCTGCACATACAACAGACATAACACTGGATGATTGACATACAGAGCTGATAGTTTGTTGACAGAAAGGAGGGTCACGTGGTAGTGTAGGTGGTTCCAGGGCGGTCCTGAAGCAGTCCAAGGCGGTTCCAGGTTCCAGGAGGCGGTGACGACATCCGGGGTTTTATAACCGTGGCCCTGCCTTTGAAGAGGTGTGTGTTGGACTGTGCTTGGAGTCAGGTCTGTTGGTTGCTGTAAGGTTTATTCTTATAATGTACAATAATCCTGTAAAATTTGCACATTCGTTTCAGAGCTTCCTTCAACCTTTTGAATTCGCAACAACACACTCCAGTCTGTTATCAATCCATCTGTCAATGTTCTGAAAACTGCCACACAATCTACCTGTGATGACTTCCAGAGCTATTTTGTCTACAAAATAGACTCTATCAGGCAGAACATTGTCAGTCCATCCAACACTGTCCAATCATGTGCATCTGTAATAACCACTGCTGTTTTTGACCAGTTCGACCTGGTTTCACTGCCTCACCTCATCAAGGTGGTTCAGCAGATGAAACCAACTAACTGTTCTCTGGACATCATTCCCTCTAAAATGTTCAAACAATCCTTTGATGTAATTGGTCCTTGTGTTTTGTCATTTATTAACAGCTGTCTATCTTCAGGTTTTGTGCCATCTGCTTTCAAACATGCTGTGGTCAGGCCTCTTCTCAAAAAACCAGGCCTAGATCCTACAGCTCTCTCTAATTTCAGACCAGTTTCCCATCTGTCATTTCTATCAAAGGTCCTAGAAAAGATTGTTTTTATTCAACTTCAATCTTTTCTAGAGCTCAACAACCTGTTTGAAAAATTTCAGTCAGGTTTTCGAGCTCGTCACAGTACTGAATCTGCACTGCTCAAAGTGCAGAATGACATTCTTCTGTCTCTGGATGCAAAAAACCCTGCTCTGCTGGTGATGTTAGACCTCTCAGCAGCTTTTGACACCGTCGACCATCAGGTACTAATCAACCGTTTGTCTCAGCAGGTTGGCCTCCAGGGAGCTGTGCTTGAGTGGTTCAAATCTTACCTGTCTGGGAGAACTTTTTCTGTCATGATAGGTGATCTGTCCTCCTCTTCATCAACCCCTCTGACCTCTGGCGTACCACAGGGATCTATTCTAGGGCCAGTCCTCTTCTCTCTTTACATGCTGCCATTAGGATCAATCATTGCACGTCATAACCTGTCTTTTCACATGTATGCAGACGATTTACAAATCTATCTGCCAGTCACTCCCAACCCCTCACTCAGTTCAAACACTCTTGTCAACTGCTTAAATGACATTAAGCACTGGCTCTCTCAAAACTTCCTCCACCTAAACACAGATAAAACTGAATGCATTTTATTTGGTGCACCTGATGACACCAGCAACATCCTTCCCAGTCCCAGTTTTGGTTTTCCCCTCCCCCACTTCAACCCGGTGGTCAGAAATCTTGGAGTGCAGCTTGACTCCAACTTAAAGCTTGATAAACAGATCAGTTCTGTTGTCAAGACCAGCTTTTTCCAGCTCCGTCTGCTCTCCAAAGTCAAGTCATTTCTCAGCCGTGGTGATCTGGAGAAGGCCATCCATGCCTTTGTGACCTCCAGACTTGATTATTGTAATGCTTTGTATGTTGGTATTAATCAATCCTCCATCTCCCGTTTACAGCTTGTACAGAACTCTGCCGCGCGCTTTTTGACCAACACACGAAAATATGAACACATCACTCCTGTCCTGTCCTCTCTACACTGGCTCCCGGTTCAGTTCAGGATACAGTTCAAGCTGCTGCTGTTTGTTTTCAAAGCTCTGAATGGACTTGCTCCTCTCTACATCTCAGAACTTTTGAAAGCCCATCAGCCCGGCAGAGCTTTACGATCTGCCAGTCAACACCTGCTGGAGGTGCCTCGCTCAAGGTACAAACAATGGGGAGACCGGTCATTTTCTGTTGCCGGCCCAAAAGCCTGGAACAGTCTCCCCCTTGAGCTGCGTGCCACCTCTGATCTGACTCTGTTCAAAACCAGACTGAAGACCCACTTGTTCAAAAAAGCTTTCAGTGTGTAACTTTTATTACTTTTGGTATTTTAGTATGTAGCATTTTTATTTCCATTGCCTTCTTTTATTGCTGTTGTTTCTTATTCTATTTTCATTGATTTATTGTTCCAGTTTATTCATCTTTTTATCCTGTTAAGCACCTTGGTCAATGCAAGGCATTGTAGGAAGGTGCTATACAAATAAAGTTTATTATTATTATTTATTACAAGTGGGCACTGGCTGATGGTGATAACAGAAATTAATGATGAAAACTTTATTTTGGTGTGTGTTTATGGTTACAACGAAAGAGGCAAAAACAAAACTTTGATATCTGATTTATGTAAACATATTACAGATAGTATGCATTCTTATTCAACAGATAAAGTTATAGTTGGGGGTGATTTTAATTTGGTGCCCGACCTATGGTTAGACAGACGTCCACCTCGGGTCCATTGTCATAAATATGATGACCTGATTAATCAATTAATGAATAGTGCAAATTTGATTGATTATTGGAGAGTGAAAAACCCTGGGACTTGTCAATTAGGGTTGGGCATCGTTTGAATTTGAGCGATTCCAGTTCCGATTCCGATTCTTCGTTTCGATTCCGATTCTTTTCGATTCTCGGTTCCGATTCTTTTTGTAGGCGGGGTTACAAAAAGACGTGTCAATTCAATTCAGTTCAGTTTATTTATACTGTATAGTTCCAAGTCACAACAGAAGTTGTCTCAGGGCACTGAACAGAAACAATCAAATATAAAAATAATAAGTTAACAGAACCTTTAATATAAAAATAATGGTAACACTATTTATCTGAGGAGACTACATTGAGTTTAACTCCATGTTATAAAAAAGCTACAGTAGTTAGCCAGAGTTATTTCAGGATGAAATAATTTGAACTTCTGTTTGAATTTAATGCTATGAACTTTTTCCTTTTTGTTACATTTACTATGAATTTCTCACAGGGCAGATTAGAGCCAACATGAAGCACTTTGGTGTGGACTTGTTCCTGTTGAAAGTGCTTTATAAATAAAATGGTATGGTAACATGGAGGACTCACCAACATATATTATTATTATTATACATATAATATTGTCCAGTGTCTGATGCTGCAGTCATGTTACTGAGCTCCCACTGATGGGCTAACCTGGTTCCACCACCAGCAGCAGGATCTTCAGACAGAACGGCTGGTGGGATGTCCTGGTATCTGCAGCCCTCTCTCCATTTGTTTCTTCATGGACATGGAGTTGTGAAATTATGTTGTGCCTCTTGCTCAGCAGAACGCTCCTCCAGTGGAGACTTTCTGGACAGACTGCAGGAAGTTCCTAAACAAACAACAGGTTTATCAGTATTATCAGTAAAAAGAGATTATTAAATCATTTTTAAGACTGAGAATGTGTACAATTATTAGCTCTGTTGTTATTGCCTAACTAACCTATTCAATAATTCTTCAAACTGTGACATTCACTCATAATGGAATGAAAGAGAACATAAACAGAAATTATATAATAATGAAAACTAGAGACATTAAAACATTTTAAAAGACACAGAGAACTTTAAATGGATTAAGAATGTTAATAAGTGTTGGATTTGAGTGCAATGTAAGTGCAATCCATGGTTGAATCCACATCTGAAAAGGGATGCAACCTTTTCACAACATATGCTGTAACAGTTCTGTGGCACTCTTCATTCAGTTACACTGACGTTTTTACCTTGGACGCTGGTGAACACTGTGAAGCCATTTCAGGTCGTTTGTCTAAGAAAAAATACAAGCTAACGTTAGCATCGTGTTTGTATTTGAGCTGACTTACCGCTTTAAGCGGAGTATAACTTATCTGCCTTAATGTTGGTATGAGATGTAGTTTATAGTTTATTTATTTACCTGATGGAGCCAAAGAGGTAGCGATTAGCGAAAAGTTCGGCGGAGCGTTTTGCACTTCCGGTCGGATACGAAGCGAAAATAATCCGGTGGAGCGCGTCAAAGACGGGACACTATTTTACTTCTCCACCCTCCTTTGCATGATATAAAATTATTGCAAGTGCTGCACTGACCTGACTGGTCATTTTATTAATTAGTACGCTTTCGATCGCGGAATGCACACTTCCGGTGGATTCTTCTTCGTTGGTTTTCGGCGCGGCTACTTCCGGTCGGCTAACTAGCATCGAACATAGGAATCGCAAATTAATATTTTGAACGATTCCGGGAAAACCGGACAGTTAGTCCCGGTTCCGAACGATTCTCGATTCTCGATGCCCAACCCTATTGTCAATTCTCCTGGTTTATTGCCTATGGAAATGGTCTAAGTTCTAGAATAGATTATTGGCTCAATTCTACTTCTTTGATAAATTATATTACTGAGGCTAACATGTTAGCCTCAGTAATATAACATGTTAGCCTCAATGCTAACTACGCCCTTGTGGCTCACAACAGGCAGAAGAATGTGAGCACAGCTTTGAGCAGGCAGATGTTTTTCCTGAGGCATTTTCAGATGAAGTCTTGAAAAAAGCAATTATAAAATATGTTAAAAATAATTTCTTTAAAAACAGTAAGTTTTTAAAGAAAATTTTAAGCTCAAAAGCAAAGCGGGGAAAAGATGGCTGCCATGGATGCACGTTCCACGTAACGCTCCGAGGTAGTTTTCGAACTAGCAAACAATTCTGACAAACAACTCAACGAACAGTACTCGAATGCTTGATGTTTAAAAACCAAGTTGGATGGAGAGGGAAGATTGGTTGATGACTATAACTGACCACAACTAACTTACCCGGTCCAGGTGCCTTCTGCGAACTTCTGCGAACTTCTGTGAACCAGATTGTCACTCTTGGGCCGGCGGGTCGTTGGAGCCGCGGATGTGGTCTTCGAGTTCAGACCTGGGAGCTGTGGTGGCGGTTGTGCGCCTGCATTGGTAGGCTGGTGAAGCTCTAGCTCTTTAGCTCGGTAGTTGGGCCTCGTCTAGGCCTTCGGCGGTCTCTGCAATCTTCGACGGAGTTGTCGACGCATTTTGTCGGCCATAGTAAGCTAGCAAGCCTTAAAGCTGAGCCTCGTCTAGGCTAATGGTGAACTTCGCCGGACCTTGGTGATCTTCGGAGGACTTCGGGGGACTGACCTCGGTGATCTTTGGCGGACGTCGGCGGTCTTCGGGGGACTGACCTCGGTGATCTTCGGCGGACGTCGGCAGTCTTCGGAGGACTTCGGCGGACTTCAGTAGACTTCGGCGGATTGTGAGGAATTGGCAGACTAGGCCTCAATACTCACTGAAAGTCATCATCAAGGTGAAAAATAACTAGAACTGAGACCTAGTCTTCTGCTTTTGCAACTAACATTAAGTTTGTAATCACTTGAATAATGGCAAGTAAAGGAAAAGGGAAGAAAGAACTCATGGAGGAGCACAGTCTTGATACTTTGGAGGATATTAAAAATTCATTAAACTTTATGGGTCAAGAATTAGCCAAGCTATCCTCTAATTATGAACAATTAAATGGCTTATTCGCGGAAGTGAACACAGAAGTGAAGCAACTCAGACTTTAATTAATTGAAAAGAATAAGACAATCATTGAACTTGTAAATAAAGTGGACGATATGGAAAGGATTGCTAGACAAGAAAACTTGTTGATATCGGGTTTGGAAGTAAAACCCAGGTCCTTTCCTAAATCCGAGAATGCGACACATCAAGATTTACAATCCCTGGAAAAACAAGTGGTAACATTTTTACAGGATAAAAACATTAATATTACAGAGGACGATTTATCAACCTGTTACACTTTGCCAATCAAATCTAACAAGAACAAACCAGCTATAGTTGTCAGATTTATTAGCAGGAAGGTTAGGAATACTGTGATAATGCAAATGAAAAAATTAAGTGGAACTCAAGTCTACATTAATGAACATTTAACAAAAAAGAATAGCCATATTGCAAGGGAAGCAAGGTTGTTAAAAAAAAGGGTAGAAAATAGTATCGACTTGAACAAAAAATGGCAATGTTTGGATTATAGCACAAGAAGGACAATATGCCAAAATAATAAAGGATGTGAAGGAATTGGAAAAATTTGGATAATCTAAGTGAAATGGACCGAAGTATCAGTCGTGGAAGGAACATATTCGGTCATGATGTTGAATGAAGATTTTGATGAAAAAATTTACAATGTCACTGATGAGATTGTAACAGAATACTTTCCAACTGTGGATGTTTGTGACTATTATGATGAGAACAAGTTTCAAGATTTAAATTTAATTAAGCCTGGACTATCAATAATTCATTTCAATAGCAGAAGTTTAAATGCAAACATTTCTAATATATCGGATTATTTAAATCAATTAAAATCAACTTTTACAATAATAGCATTATCAGAAACGTGGCTTAATAATGAAACTGTAAATAATGCCTACATCGAAGGTTATGAATTATATAACAGGAATAGAATTAATAGGAGAGGTGGTGGGGTGGCTCTTTTTGTAAAAAGTGATATAAAATGTAAACCAATTGATGAAATGTCTATAGTTGATGATGAAATTGAAATGATATCTGTAGAAATTATAAATAATAACGATAAAAACATTATAATAAGTTGCGTTTATAGACCACCTGATTCTAATATTGAATCATTTACAGATAAAATCATAGAAGTATTAGAAAAGGGTTGTACAAAAACAATGTTTATTTGTGGTGATTTCAATATCGATCTGGGGAATTTAAGAAATTCTTATATTAGTACTTTTGTTGATTCAATGCACACATTAAATCTTTATCCATTAATATTGAAACCTACAAGGATTACATCGCACAGTGCAACAATACTGGATAATATTTTCACAAACACTTTAAATGGGGATGTGGTTAGTGGCATTCTAATGTCTGATCTTACGGATCATTTACCTGTTTTCACAATCTACAAAAAACATCACAGTAAAATGAACAAAATTGCTAGTAAAAGAAAAATTATAAATACATCAAAAACTGCTCTAGACAAATTAAGTGAAGACTTAGCTAATCAAAATTGGGATAAAGTTTACGTGGAAGATGTAAATGATTCATACGATGACTTTATGAACATTTTGGAGACATTGTATTGTAAAAACTGTGTGCTAAAAAATTATACTAAGAAGAAATCTATGGATCAAAAATGGATGACTAAAGGTTTGAGAAATGCATGTAAAAAGAAAAATTATTTATATTCTATGTTTTTGAAATGTAAAACAAAAGAAGCTGAAGACAGATATAAGAAGTACAAAAAGAAACTTATGGGAATAATAAGGAAACATAAGAAAGATTATTATAGTGACTTATTGAATAAATGTAATGGGGATATGAGAGCAACATGGAAGGTTGTGAATAGCGTCATGAAAAAACAAGTTGTAAAAACAAGTAGTTTACAAAATTTTCTCATAAATGATAATGAAACTAATGACAAAATAGAAATTGTTAATGGCTTTAATAAATACTTTGTGGATGTTGGAACAGACCTAGTCGCTAAAATACCGAAAATTGACAATAATGCGAACTACTTAATTGAGGGTAATGTTAACAGTATGTTCTTGAAGAAAACTGATTCTGAAGAAATTATGAATATTGTCAATAAGTTTGCTGACAAGAAATCTAAAGACTGGCTGGATATGGACATGACATTTGTGAAAAAAATAATGAGTTATGTAATTGAACCTTTCACATATATATGTAATTTGTCTCTTTCGTCCGGAGTATTTCCTGATGGCATGAAAGTGGCTAAGGTGTTACCTCTTTTTAAAAGTGGTGCTAAATCTGATTTCAATAATTACAGACCAATATCATTACTGCCACAATTTTCAAAAATATTGGAGAAACTGTTTATCAGGATGGATCAATTTGTTGAAAAATTTAATATTCTCACAGATAATCAATATGGATTCAGAACAGGGAATTCAACATCCATGGCTCTGATGGAGTTAATGGAATTAATAACTACAGCAGTGGATCAAAAACAGTATGGTGTGGGTGTTTTTGTTGATTTAAAAAAAGCGTTTGATACAGTTGATCATAATATACTCCTTGACAAGTTACATAGACATGGTATTAGAGGATTGGCATTGAAATGAGTTTGTAGTTATTTGAGTGATAGGAAACAGTTTGTGCAAATGGATGAGGTGAAATCCGAGCTCAACACTATTACATGTGGAGTTCCTCAGGGATCGATACTAGGACCAAAATTATTTCTATTATACATAAATGATTTGGTACAGGTCCCAGGACTCCTGAAATGCATTCTTTTTGCTGATGACACCACTTTTTTTTTGTAGTGGTGACAATATAGAACAAACCTTGAAATTGATGATGTCAGAACTTGATAAAATTCAGACTTGGTTTAAAGTTAATAAATTAACATTGAATTTGGGTAAAACTAGCTACATGATATTCAGTAATAAAAATCAATCAATCGATGTACCTTTTTTAATTGATAGATCTGAGATTCAGAGAGTTTATGAGGTGAGGTTCTTGGGTATCACCATTGATGATAAATTATGCTGGAAACAACACATGAATTCAGTTAAAACTAAATTATCTAAAACTATTGCAATATTTTACCAAGTTAAAGATTTATTAAATGATAAGGCACTTTATTTGTTGTATAATACATTATTTATGCCGCACTTAATTTATGGTGTTAACGTCTGGGGTACAGCGTGTAAATCAATTACAATGCCTATTTTTATATTACAGAAGAGAGTTATTAGAATTATTACCAGAAAGTATTTCCATCATCCAT
>JBBPBX010089198.1:0-14348 GCA_038048925.1 Garcialebias charrua
CGACCCTCGTGAGTCCCGTGTAGGAGGTCGCTGGGGCCTCGAGCTTGGCGGGCTCCGCCGCCGCTTTGTCCCAGAGCTCCGTCACCGCCGGGAAGCGAGGCCAGACTGGGTCTGGGCGTCGCTGCGACGTGGTGCCCTACCTCAAGCCCGCCAGGATGTTTTTCCTGGGCGGTGAAGGGGTAGGCACCGACAGTCCCTTCAGCACGGCCGCCCCGTGGATGATGGCGGGCAGGTCGTGCATTAGGGAGCTCATTGCTGAGAGAGAGGGGTCCTTTGTGACCGCCTCGAGGTCGACCGGTTTGTCCAGTAGCGTACGGTCCCGGAGAGTCCATTTGTCTTCACCGATGGGGTTGAACAGTTCTGCCCGTCTTTCCCTCTCGCACAGTGGTAGCTTGGCGCAGAGGGGGGCAGTCGCTGTCCGGGGCCGCGCGTTCGGCTCCCAGGCACCTTTCGCAGGTGTCGTGGCCGTCGAAGCTGAGAATCAATCCAGCGGAGCAACCTGGACCGGTCTTTGCCATCTTGATGGAAAAAATAATATTTTCAAAAAATTTACTAAGGTTCTCATTCGGGCTGAATGAAGAAGAGATAGATTCACCCCGGTCGAGGGATTTTATCGACCCGAGGGGTGGGCCCATCCGGTAGGTGGGCGTGGACTAAAAGGTTTTCAGTAGGCGCTGACGCGCGGGGGGAGACTTCCAATAGGCGGAGCCAAAGGGCGTAGCTAACTACGACACTAGAACTTGTAGCTTCCTTTGTTTCTCTGCTGTAAACCTTGGAGGGTATCACGGGCAGAGGTGTAAACTCTGCTTCCATCCCCTCATCAACATCTGGACTAATATAATCATGCATGCTGGCAGCGGTCGAACTTTTAGATCCAGCTAGCTTGTTGTTAGCTACGCTAGCGGTGGATAGTTTGCTGGACTCGTGTTTTCTTCTTTCTGCACCTTCACATCACTCTACAGTGTCTATACACTTATTATGGTACCTTGTCAGCAGAATGTCTCCTTGTAGCAAACAACTGCCTTTAATATATGAAAATGTGTCGGTTGAATATCAGAGCTCCCAAAGTGAGTCCGTTTAGACTTTAGAGCGCCGCCATCTTGATCACGAAGGAAAACGAGCAGGGTTGCCAGATCTCCAGACCGAAAGAAGCGATCAGCTCCTTCAAAACAAGCACAAACAAGCGGCTCGCTCTTTCAAAAAAAGCCCAAAAAAAGCCCAGCTGGCAACCCATCCCATTGTGTAAAAAAAGGCAGTTTTAAACAGTATAAACATATTTATTATGGCATTACATATATCTAGCAAAATTATACATAAAAGAACGTATTCAGTCTAAAAAATAAAAATACATTTTGCATTTTTCTCCCATCTGTGGTCGGATCCAGTCTTGAAGAGCACGCTCTTTCTCCCAATCTTTATTATATTTTTTTCCATATTTACCCCACTTAGAGCTCACATTAGCGTTGTCTTGTCTAGACAAAGAATAAAGAACAATGTTGCATTCGCGTGTAGTCGGATGTCCCGTGAAGATACACGGTTTTTAATTTTAAACTCACTTTGAAAGTAATTTTCATTAATTTATCATTTTGTTTGCTAAAAACGAACATAGTTGAATGATACAAGATATATATGTGGTGTCACTATATGCAAAGTTCAAAAATGATGTCACAATACTGTAATGTATACAGCAGTGTTCGTGCATGTATATTACAGAGTGTCAGTGAACGCACCGCGAGAGAGAGCGTGACGTAGGCACGCGGGTTCAGTGTGTGTGTGAAGATAGAAAGTGCAGAGAACGGAGTAATGCAGGATCGTGCCGTCTGATAAGTGTATTGTGCAGTTTAAACAATAAAGCTACATCAGCACCAAACCAGCATATTTATTAAGCGTGCAGAGAAACATCAAAAATACCTTTAAAATAACTTCAGGAGTACATTTCACAAAACAAGCCCAAATAAGCGACGCAACACCCATGGTAAGCACAAAAAACCGCCACAAGCGGCTCACCAAATTTAAAAGCGACTCCAGGAAAAAACAAGCCCAATGCCGCTTGTAATAAGCGGACTTGGCAACTATGAAAACGAGGCCGAGCTGGTGACGTCATGTCCACATATTTACCAGCAGCCACCACCAGGGGGTATCGTCACTACACAAACAAAAGGAACATGGATTACATGGAAAATAGGATCTAAACAGTTTCCACAAAGATTAAAAGAAAGATTTCTAATAACTACTAGATAAACTTTTCTGCAAAACAAGAAAAATATCATAAATATGGTGCATTTTGATCTAATTAATTAAACAACAACCCTGTTACAATCAAAAAAGGCGTTCAATACAAGAACAACTGGACTTTATTTGTGTCCTTTATGAATGCAGCCAAATAAAGTCCAGTTGTTCTTGTAATGAACACCTTCTTTGATTTTATCATGTCCTGGCTGACTGAGAATCTTCACCAGCATAACCCTGTTACACAACATTGGTAGTTGGGAAAGAACAATTTGGTGCATATACCACCACAAACTGGTGAGGTGGACTGAAACAATGTAAACAAACAAACAAATTAATTAATTAATCAATATTTTACAGGTTTGACTCAAACTTGATCTGATCTTAGTCTAAAAGAAAGATGAAAGGTGGCGGGCATCATTTCAAGGACTGCCAGACCTTTAGTTGTGTCCAGCATCAGAACAGCTGAAGTGAACAGGAGAGGACAAACATGTCTCCTGTTTCTGCAGATGTTCAGCTGACCAACATCTGGCTGCAGTGGAGAAACGTTCAGGAAGTAGAAACTAATTCTCTCCTGGACTCTGTGTCTGTTTGAAGCTCAGCAACGAGCTGGGGCTCCCGAGTGGGGAGTCAGTCTCCCCACCATCACAGACATTTACACCTCCAGATGCAGAAAAAGAGCCACCTGCATCATGAAAGACCTCACTCACCCAGCACACTCACTCTTTGCACCACTCCCCTCGGGACGGAGGTTGAGGAGCATCAAATGTAGAACCACTAGACTGAGAAACAGCTTCTACCCTGAGGCTGTCAGACTCATGAATAAATAAATAATAAGAATAAACACTGCAAAATGTCACATCATACTGATACTGTACTGATCTGTTTCTTGTTGCTGCGTTCATCTGTGACCATCTGCTCATGTTCGTGCTGCTGTTTATAATGATGTTTTTCTACTACATTAGGGCTTAGTGTATTACTAGCTGATGTGATGTCTCTCTTAGTTAATCCTAGATGTTATTATTGTATTTCTCTTGCATTTGTTGTTGGATGTAACTGGGACCCTGTGTACATAATCTCGTTTTCAACACATGTACTACATGCGGTGCAAATGACAATAAATTCTCTCTGACTCTGACTCTGACTCTGATTTATTCACTTGATCTTGAAGGTCCAGGTGTCATTATGTTGTGTACTTATTGTGTGTAATCATTGTGTGTCATTATTGTGTGTCATTGTTGTGTGTCATTATTATGTGTAATTACTGTGTGTAATTATTGTGTGTAGTTATTATGTGTAATTACTGTGTGTAATTATTGTGTGTAATTATTATGTGTAATTACTTTGTGTAATTATTAATTATTGTGTGTAATCATTGTATCACACAATAATGACACACAATAATGACACACAATTTGTGACATCATTGTGTGTAGTTATTGTGTGTCATTATTATGTGTAATTACTGTGTGTAGTTATTATGTGTAATTATTGTGTGTAATTATCATGTGTAATTACTTTGTGTAATTATTGTGTGTCATTATTGTGTGTAATCATTGTGTCATTATTGTGTGTCATTATTGTGTGACACAATAATGACACACAATAATGACACACAATTTGTGTGTCATCATTGTGTGTAGTTATTGTGTGTAATTACTGTGTGTCATCATTGTGTGTAATTATTATGTGTAATTACTGTGTATAATTATTATGTGTAATTACTGTGTGTCATCATTGTGTGTACTTGTTGTGTGTAATTATTGTGTGTAGTTATTGTGTGTAATTATTGTGTGTAGTTATTGTGTGTACTCACTGTGTGTAATTACTGTGTGTATTTATTATGTGTAATTACTGTGTGTAGTTATTGTGTGTCATTACTGTGTGTAGTTATTGTGTGTAATTATTGTGTGTAATTATTGTGATACAAGTTGTGTTTGGAGAAAGATTCCCTGAGTTGAAAGGAAAGAAACTCTGTCCTTCTAGTTTGGTGTGGTAGTAGCTGAGAGTCATTCCAAACACAAACTCTGAGCTCTGAAACTGCACGTTTACATCAAACTTTACCAAATACTGTTAGTCAACATTCTTCCTGTTAGCAAAATATTTCATGAACCAGCTGACAGATCTGAATGAAACTATTAAAGTAACTTTTGAATTCAAGTCCACAACGGATTAACTTTTGCACACAACCCACTCCAAGATGGCCGCCACAGCTAATGAACCTTACAAACAGCAACATGTGTGTGAGTCAGGATGAAGAGGAGAGGTGACAGAAGTGGTCCCTGTGGGACGCCGCTGGAAGAACAGAGCTGATCCCACACAGTTCACTCTCACTCTCTGTCTCCTTAAAAAGTGTCAAAGCAGCCCACAGGATCAAAGCTGCATCAAATGTTCTAGAAGCCTCTCTGCTCCAAGGTGACCTTGAACCGTGTCAAACAGACAAACATCAGTGAATAAAAGCTGTGCACGTGTTCTCTTTCCCTGCACGTGTTTAAAAGCAGCTTCATTACAGCGACTCCTCTGGGTGCTCTATCAGCAAACTGCAGAGGATCCAGGTCCTTCTCTGTTTTAAGCTGTAGGAGGAGCAGCTGAGTGAAGGAGGCCTGAGAGCCTCAGAGAGTGTCTGCTTCATCACATCAACACGTCTGAACATCTGGAGTGGTGCTTCCTAAACATCTGCAGGTCCTGATGAGTCTGGAAGGTGTGGAGCAGCTGATCTGGGCTCATGGACTTCTGGGAGGTTTCCTTCCACCACACATTTACTGAGGTTCAGCCTGGAACTGACCGGACGTTCATGAATTATCCTGAACCTCCCTATGGCCAGCCCGCCCCTCATTATATGGTAAAAAGCTTGCCATAAGCACAGAGTAGATTATACAGTAGTCCCTGGATTATCGTGGGGGTTACGTCCCCACCACGACAGGTGAAGAACCGTGAAGTATGAACTTTGTATTTATTTTAGTATTTTACATTTTAAGGCTTTAGAAACTCTTCCCACACTCTTACAATGTTCTAATCTCTTAAACCGACGTCATTTAACAACATACGTATATGTACTGTACAGTACTGAAACATTTTAACAACATACGTATATGTACTGTACAGTACTGAAACATTTTAACAACATACGTATATGTACTGTACAGTACTGAAACATTTTAACAACATACGTATATGTACTGTACAGTACTGAAACATTTTAACAACATACGTATATGTACTGTACAGTACTGAAACATTTTAACAACATACGTATATGTACTGTACAGTACTGAAACATTTTAACAACATACGTATATGTACTGTACAGTACTGAAACATTTTAACAACATACGTATATGTACTGTACAGTACTGAAACATTTTAACAACATACGTATATGTACTGTACAGTACTGAAACATTTTAACAACATACGTATATGTACTGTACAGTACTGAAACATTTTAACAACATACGTATATGTACTGTACAGTACTGAAACATTTTAACAACATACGTATATGTACTGTACAGTACTGAAACATTTTAACAACATACGTATATGTACTGTACAGTACTGAAACATTTTAACAACATACGTATATGTACTGTACAGTACTGAAACATTTTAACAACATACGTATATGTACTGTACAGTACTGAAACATTTTAACAACATACGTATATGTACTGTACAGTACTGAAACATTTTAACAACATACGTATATGTACTGTACAGTACTGAAACATTTTAACAACATACGTATATGTACTGTACAGTACTGAAACATTTTAACAACATACGTATATGTACTGTACAGTACTGAAACATTTTAACAACATACGTATATGTACTGTACAGTACTGAAACATTTTAACAACATACGTATATGTACTGTACAGTACTGAAACATTTTAACAACATACGTATATGTACTGTACAGTACTGAAACATTTTAACAACATACGTATATGTACTGTACAGTACTGAAACATTTTAACAACATACGTATATGTACTGTACAGTACTGAAACATTTTAACAACATACGTATATGTACTGTACAGTACTGAAACATTTTAACAACATACGTATATGTACTGTACAGTACTGAAACATTTTAACAACATACGTATATGTACTGTACAGTACTGAAACATTTTAACAACATACGTATATGTACTGTACAGTACTGAAACATTTTAACAACATACGTATATGTACTGTACAGTACTGAAACATTTTAACAACATACGTATATGTACTGTACAGTACTGAAACATTTTAACAACATAGTACAAGCCCAAAACCAGAAAAGTTGGCACGTTGTGCAAATCGCAAATAAAAACAGAATACAATGACTTGCAAATCTTTTTCAACCCATATTCAACTGAATAGAATGCAAAGACAATATATTTAATGTTCGAACGGAGAAACTTTATTTTGTTTTGCAAATAACCATTAACTTAGAATTCAATGGCAGCAACACATTGCAAAAAAGTTGGCACAGGGACATATTTACCACTGTGTTACATCGCCTTTCCTTTTAACAACACTCAGTAAACGTTTGGGAACTGAGGAGACCAATTTTTGAAGCTTTTCAGGTGGAATTCTTCCCCATTCTTGCTTGATGTACAGCTTAAGTTGTTCAACAGTCCGGGGTCTCCGTTGTCGTATTTTACGTTTCATAATGCGCCACACATTTTCAATGGGGGACAGGTCTGGACTGCAGGCAGGCCAGGGGAGGACCCGCACTCTTTTGCTACGAAGCCACGCTGTTGTAACACGTGCAGAATGTGGCTTGGCATTGTCTTGCTGAAATAAGCTGGGGCGTCCATGAAAAAGACGTCGCTTGGATGGCAGCATATGTTGCTCCAAAACCTGTATGTACCTTTCAGCATTAATGGTGCCTTCACAGATGTGTAAGTTACCCATGCCTTGGGCACTAATGCACCCCCATACCATCACAGATGCTGGCTTTTGAACTTTGCGCCTATAACAGTCCTGATGGTTCTTTTCCTCTTTGGTCCGTAAGACACGACGTCCACAGTTTCCAAAGACAATTTGAAATGTGGACTCATCAGACCACAGAACACTTTTCCACTTTGCATCAGTCCATCTCAGATGAGCTCGGGCCCAGCAAAGCCGGCGGCGTTTCTGGATCTTGTTGATGAATGGCTTTTGCTTTGCATAGTAGAGCTTTAACTTGCACTTACAGATGTAGCGACGAACTGTAGTTACTGACAGTGGTTTTCTGAAGTATTCCTGAGCCCATGTGGTGATATCTTTTACACACTGATGTCGGTTTTTGATGCAGTACCGCCTGAGGGATCGAAGGTCACGGGCATTCAATGTTGGTTTTCGGCCTTGCCCCTTACGTGTAGTGATTTCTCCAGATTCTCTGAACCTTTTGATGATATTACGGACCGTAGATGGTGAAATTCCTAAATTCCTTGCAATAGCTCGTTGAGAAAAGTTGTTCTTGAACTGTTCGACAATTTGCCCACGCATTTGTTCACAGAGTGGTGACCCTCGCCCCATCCTTCTATGTGGATGACTGAGCATGTCAAGGAAGCTGCTTTTATACCCAATCATGGCACCCACCTGTTCCCAATTTGCATGTTCACCTGTGGGATATTCCAAATAAGTGTTTGATGAGCATTCCTCAAATTTCTCTGTCTTCTTTGTCACTTGTGCCAGCTTTTTTGAAACATGTTGCAGGCATCAAATTCCAAATGAGCTAATAATTGCAAAAAATAACAAAGTTTACCAGTTCGAACGTTAAGTATGTGGTCTTTGCAGTGTGTTCAATTGAATATAGGTTGAAAAAGATTTGCAAGTCATTGTATTCTGTTTTTATTTGCGATTTCCACAACGTGCCAACTTTTCTGGTTTTGGGCTTGTATATGTACTGTACAGTACTGAAACATTTTAACAACATACGTATATGTACTGTACAGTACTGAAACATTTTACTCACCAGCTCTGCAGAACAGCAGCTCGGTTCAGGTCCAGCTCAGTTCTGGTTCTGCAGACCCGCCCTGCAGCGACAAAACCCACCGCCCCGTCCAGGTTGATGTGCACGTGGATAATTGATGTGCACGTGGATAATTGATGTGCACGTGGATAATTGATGTGCACGTGGATAATTGATGTGCACGTGGATAATTGATGTGCACGTGGATAATTGATGTGCACGTGGATAATTGAGCTTCAGGATTATTTGTGACTTTCCTGCCAGTTCTGTGAGCTTCATAGAGAGCGTAGATTTGTGTTGAAAAACTTTCCCTCCATTTCTGCAGAAAACAGTGTCTAGAAGCACTGTTGCCTTCTGGGTAGTGTAGTTCTTTTTGACTAAAAGAACTACAAAATGTCATTTTTAAACTTTGGTCATTTCTGCTGATTCAGCAGCTCAGAGCTCTGCAGCCTTTCTGATCAAACAACCACCACTAGTTTTATATCTACAAATACTTTTCTTCATATTAAATACACATCATCTGTTTGATGCCAGTCTTTTTAAATAAAGAGTTTCTGTGAGCTGCTAGCTCTCAGAGTGTGTGTTAGGGATGACTCTCAGCTACTACAACATCTGGTTTTTGCTCAACATCTGTAAAACTGACTCAGTTGTAGCCATGTTTGTGTTTTCTAATCTCAATTATCAGATTAACTCCTACAGTTAATCTGTTGTACGTGTACATTCAATTACTTTCTGACAGTTTCATTAAAATACATTTACTGGTACATGAGATATTTTACTAACAGACACACAGGCAGGCTAATATGAGTGGCAGACTTTGGTGGTGGTGGTGCTAAACAGTTCATAGTAACACAGCAGAGGTGTTTGTCCCTTGTTGATGTGAATCTTTAGGTTTGAATCCTCTTTATTTGTCTCTAAGTTGATGGAAGCATCAAAGTGATGCATGTAGAACAGAAACTAAAGGTTCTCACATGTTCTCAGTCTCCAAGAGCAGCTGCACAACCTGAACATGTGCAGCTGCTCTGCTCCCAGTCCTTTGTTGCAAGTCTCAAGAGTTCAAGAGTTTGATTCTCATCATTCCACAACATGACATGCATGAGGAGGAACCAAACAGTTTCTGAGCTCCACTTATGTCAGCATTCAAGAAGTAAAGAAGAAAATACAACTTTATCCACAGTATTCCTACGTCCCATGACGCTTTGCGCGAAATGTGCACACGACTTCAGGTTGACCGGAAACACCGTTTGTTTACATGCGAGTAATACAGTTGAAGACAGTCCAAACTTTGTTGTTTTAGTTCATTAAAAATGTGGGAACACCACTCGTTTTGTTAAAAGAGGAGGGACAAATAAAAAGAAATTACAGATGTTACCTGATCGCGCAGACATAATTTAAAAATACATAAATAGCGAACGCGTTTGCTCCGGCCTCTCGGCTAAGGTTTGTTAGCAGCTATCTCGGCTAAAAATACCGGTCGCGTCTGAGATCTATCGTTTTAAGACAGTAAATCTTCCAAAACTCTCATTAATAAACCCTCCCCGAATAAAAAGATGTTACCTGATCGCGCAGACATAATTTAAAAATACATAAATAGCAACGCGTTTGCTCCTGTCTCTCGGCTAACGTTTGTTAGCAGCTATCTCGGCTAAAAGTCACGGTGTTCTGTAACACCGGTCGCGCCTGACATATATCATTTTAAGACAGTAAATCATCCAAAACTCTCATTAATAAACCCTCCCTGAATAAAAAGAAATTACAGATGTTACCTGATCGCGCAGACACAGCCATAGAGTAGGATGCAGGAACACTCTTTCTTTGTTTTGGGTCCGTGTTGAAAACACTGTTGTTTTAGCCAAAGATTTAGCTTGGTCCGGTTGTTGGTGCAGCCGCGAACAGCACAGCAGGTACCTGAACCCCGGTAGGACATTTCAGTAAACGTTCCGTTTAAACAAAAGCTGTGTTTGCTCCGATAAAATGAATGAAAATAACTTTCAAAAACACCCGCGATCCATACTCCGCCTATGGAATACAGGCACTTCCGGTGTCGGACAGGAAGTACAATGCACATTCGTTTCTACAGTGACACCCCCAAGAATAAGGTGGATAACTTGATGTTGATTTATTTTCTCACACTTCACCTGCTTCTCTTTCCTGCTGCCAGAAAGGAGAATGATGAAGTGATGTTGTTTAGAAGAAAATGTCTCGCTCACTTTTCTTCATGTCACTGCCACAAGTGACAGCAGCTCTCTGCATGTGCTGCATCACTTGATTGATGTGACAGGAGGAAAGGAGAGGTGTTTGTGAACTCTTCAGAGTGAGCTCTCGTCCAGTGCTCCCTCAGCAGGAGCTCTAAGTCTTCCTTCTTCTCTTCTCCTCCATCCTGTTGGAAGCTGCACACTATTGACTTCAGCTCACATGTTCAAAAACATGCATGTTAGGCTGCCTTCAGGCCCAGGAGGAGCATGCAGAGAGATGTGTGCTCTCAACGGGGTTTGCCTGCTTAAATAAAGCTTCATGAATAAATCAATAAATTGATCACATTTCAGTCAGTTTGACATGAATACACATGACATCATGTTTTATTTCTGGTTGTGGGCTTCTGTGTCTGAGAGTCTTTCTAATGGAAACAGGATCAATTCTATTCAAGTTCCTGTCACATCCAGTTTTCATGATCAACACTAAAGCATTCATGAAAAGAGAACATTACTGATGTATGGCAGAATCAATTCACGCAGCTCACATGAACAGTTGTGGAGATATTTGCATGTGCAGGAACGGAGAGATGACAACGCCTGCATGGAAACACATCATTGCTACAATAGCTAACACAGACAGGAGCACAGAGTCTGATGTTTCTTTACATTATTCACAGTCACTATTAAAGAAAGATGATTTCAGGTGATTTCAACCAAGCAGATTTAAAGAGTGTATTTCCAAAAACATACAGAAACATAAACTTTGCAACGAGGAAACAATACACTGGACCAAGTTTACACCACCATGAAAAATGCCTACAGAGCCCTCCCCCTCCCCCACATTGGTGCTTCTGACCATATCTGTGTTATGCTAAAGCCAGCATACAGGCCAATGGTGAAAGTCACAAAACCAGTCCGCAAGCAGATACGAGTGTGGCCAGAGGGGTCTTCAGAGGCACTCCAGGACTGTTTTGACACCACAGATTGGGGTATGTTCAAAGAAGCTGCTACCACAAACAACAACACATGTCTCCAGGAGTACTCAGACACTGTATGTTCATACATCACCAAGTGCATTGATGATGTAACCAACCTCAAAACCATCACTGTTCGGGCTAATCAGAAGCCATGGCTGACAGCTGAGGTTTACAGACTCCTGAGAGCCAGGAATGCTGCCTTCAAAGCGGGAGATCAGGTGGGCCTGAGGGCAGCCAGAAAGAACCTGGATCTGGGCATCAGAAAGGCCAAGAAGCAGTATTCCAGGAAAATAGCTCACCGTTTCAAGGACAGCAAGGATACACGCAGTCTGTGGCAGGGAATACAGACCATCACAAACTACAAACCACCCCCCCAGACCTGTGACAGCTCAACCTCTACGCTGAATGAACTGAATGAGTTCTTTGCTCGGTTTGAGGCAAGTAACAGCACACCTGCACATAAACTCCCCCCCTCTCCTGATGGCCAGGTGCTG
Source organism: Garcialebias charrua (assembly GCA_038048925.1). Lineage (NCBI taxonomy): Eukaryota > Metazoa > Chordata > Actinopteri > Cyprinodontiformes > Rivulidae > Garcialebias > Garcialebias charrua. Next base: position 11,854 of record JBBPBX010089198.1, read on the forward strand.
GCGCTGTCCTCAGACAGCGTAAGGCGATCATTCATCAAGATTAACGCCCGGAAGGCCTCTGGTCCTGACAACATACCTGGTCGTGTGCTGAAGGACTGTGCAGGGGAACTCGCAGCGGTCTTCACGGACATCTTTAACATCTCACTGAGCCAGGCCATCGTCCCCACCTGTTTCAAAGCCACCACCATCATCCCTGTCCCAAAGAAGGCAACGCCCGCATGCCTCAATGACTATCGCCCAGTAGCACTCACCCCCATCCTGATGAAGTGCTTTGAACGGCTAGTCATGAAAAGCATCACATCTGTCCTCCCTGCCTCCCTGGATCCCTTCCAATTTGCATACCGACCTAATCGCTCAACCGACGATGCCATCTCCTCTGCCCTCCACACAGCTCTCACACATCTGGACACGAAGGACTCTTATGTTAGAATGCTGTTCATCGACTTCAGCTCGGCATTCAACACCATCATCCCCCAACAGCTCATCCATAAACTGGACAGTCTGGGGCTGAACACCTCAATGTGTAACTGGCTGCTAGACTTCCTGACCGGGAGACCACAGACAGTACGGATCGGGAGTAACACATCTAGCACCATCACATTGAACACAGGGGCCCCACAAGGATGTGTGCTGAGCCCCCTTCTATTCACCCTGCTAACACACGACTGCACACCATCGTACAGCTCCAACCACTTCATCAAGTTTGCGGACGACACAACAGTGGTGGGTCTCATCAGCAACAACGATGAGACGGACTACAGGAACGAGGTGAGCCGCCTGGCCTTGTGGTGCGGACACAACAATCTCACTCTCAACGTGGAGAAGACAAAGGAGATTGTTGTGGACTTCAGGAAGAGGGATGCACAACATGCCCCTCTGACCATCAACAGCACCGCAGTGGAGAGAGTGGACAGCACCAAGTTCCTGGGAGTGCACGTCTCGAAGGACCTGTCCTGGAGCAGGAACACTGCAGCACTGGCCAAGAAGGCTCACCAGCGCCTCTACTTTCTCCGCAAGCTGAAAAGGGCTGGAGCTTCAACCCCCATCATGTGCACCTTCTACAGGGGTGCCATAGAAAGTGTCCTGACCAGCTGCATCACGGTGTGGTTTGGTGCATGTACTGCATCATGCCGCAAGAGCCTCCAGCGCATCGTGAAAGCAGCTGAGAAGATCGTCGGCACCTCCTTGCCCTCACTGCAGGACTTACACAGCAAACGCCTCACTCGGAAAGCCCACTGCATGGCAGGTGATCCCACACACCCACTACACAGCTGCTTCAGACTGCTGCCATCAGGGAGGAGACTGAGGAGTCTCCAGGCTCGAACCAGCAGACTGAGAGACAGCTCTGTTCATCAGGCAGTCAGGATGCTAAACACTCTGCCTGCTCTGCCTCCCCTCCCATTTGAACTGCCTTAACACAAAAAACTTTCTCACACATTACCACTCAACACAAAGATTTTAACACTGGACTCTGTGTCATCAAACGGGTTATTCACTAAACTCTCGGTCATGTGCTCATTCAGTTTGCACTACTTCTCATATTTGCACTAATGTTTGTATTACATTACTGCCTATAGTCATACTACTGTTTACATTCACTGTTTACATTTATTAATACGGTTTACATTTATTACTACTGTTTTACATTTATTACTACTGTTTACATTTACACTACTTTTATATCTACACTACTGCAGATACATATACAGTATTCTCTGACTAGCCTTATCTAAGGATGCCAAATGTGCCTTATGTGCCTCACTGCATATGCCACTTTGCCTCTATACCAACATCAACTACCTCATACATATACTGTGTACATTAACTTATATGCTGCTGTGCCACTCTTTGCAAATGTCAATGCTAGAACCTTCAGTTTATTTTATAGATATACTTTTTATACTACTATGCAAAAACTCAGGACAGTATTACACTTTTATTATTTCATTTTATGCTTATGTTCATTGGGTGTTTGGTGTTTTAGGGGTGTTTGGTGTTTCAGTGTTGGTGTAAATTTTCATACTTTTATACTATTATGAAAAAACTCAGGACAGTGTTACACTTTTACTATTTTATGCTTATGTTTATTAAATGTTTTAGTGTTTAGTGTTTAGATGGTTACTGTTGCACCGAGGGACTGAGAGAAACGCAATTTCGGTCCTGTGTATGTCCTGTACATATTGCAGTTCTGACAATAAAGTTGACTTTGACTTTGATGAAGAAGAGTCACATCTTGTAGAAACAAAGATTTCGAAAGACTTCTTCCTCTTTGTTGTCGCTTCCTGTTTCACTCCGGCCATGCCATGGAACTAATTCATGGATATTATGCAGAATTTATTCTATATTAACATGTTCTTCCTCTTTTTGTGTTTGTGCATGTCACAGGCATTTGAAGGTCCAGTTTCTTAGGTCCACCTGTAGAATCCAGTCCAACAGTGGTGCTGCTGGGAGGTGGACTGGTCTCCAGTTTGAATTAAATTCACAGTTTGAGCTCA
>JBBPBX010089200.1:0-14347 GCA_038048925.1 Garcialebias charrua
TAGGTACAAAAGTTGACCTCTATTTTTTTGTGTGTATGTTGAAGTTATGGGCAACAGCTGTTTCAGCATCTTTCAACAATTCTGCAGAAAACTTTAACTTTCATTGTTTTCTCACACTGCATCACCCTGTTAGAACGTCCATACACCTTGTAGTGTGTTTAAGTTGCACACTTGTTCGGCTGGATAAATCCCTCTTCTCAGCTCAACAGTGTTGGATCTGCCTTATCAGCTCTGCAGCTTTGTACCTTTACAGTTGGAAGAGTTCCAGCGGGTTGGTGGGTGGCTAATTTAGATACTACAATGACAAGAGAAAAAACTGGAAGAGGAGGGCAAAGGGGGGTTAGACGAGGTTATAAACATAGTTGGGTAGAGTTTGGTGGGGAGCGGGGGACTCGCAACCATAAATCAAGTTCCAGACTAATCTGTTTAGCATGCTCTCACCATTATCCTGTCAGTGAAACAGCTAATTAATTAACTGATTCCACAATGAAGAGGTTTTTCAATGAGCCCATTTAGATAATTACAACAAGGAGCCAATCAAGCCAGTTATTTACAACTGTCACCCAGGTTCTAGCTTTGGCAGCTGCCCTTCATGCTGGCCCTGGACTGCAGTGTCACAAACATTCTGCACATCAACAGCATTGTTCAAATATTTGTGGGTGGGAGCAAAGAGAACGCAAACACAAATTGAGTGTTTTGTTTAAACACTTGATGGCTCTGAACAAAAATCAACTTACAAACTCACAAATTCATTCAGCTATTTAAGTGATAATCTGTAGCAAGTCCTTTGATTTCAGATGACACTTTTTAAACAAGGTAAGAAGAGAGTTTATATTGTCAGAATGTCCAGCATCAGGATGCTTCCATGAATCTTTCTGTACATGTGTTCACACCAGTGACGTGCGATGAGCTTTATGACAGGTGTGGCACTGTCTGGAATTGGATGCTCACAAATATGGACCCAAAATAGAAGCTTATATTTCAATTCAGCCTTTTTTTCTTCCTCTCTAATACCTTCTCTTTTGACTGAAAACTAGTTTAGAAAAATCCTTTAGTTTTGATATATGATCTTACAATTTGTCTAAACAAATTTAAATGAGTGTACCGTTTGCTTCACCAACACACAATGTGCACCTGTTTCATTGTCCCTAAGGGGCAGCATTGCCCCCTATCGGTGAGGCACGGTACTTTCTGCCTCACCCTGCATATTTTCAGCATGCATTTATGATGATTAGAAAGAAGAAATATGTCTCACACATTCATTCAATTTATTAGACAGTAGTATATCAGAATGTGTAACACATGTAATCAAACATGTATACTAACAGACGTGGGACCAGACCTTGCCAACAATATTCCACAAGTTGACGTAAATGTGACATATCAAGTCGATGGTTGTGTTGACACAATGTTTCTTCATGAAACTGATAAAGACGAAATATTGAAGGTGGTTGATAATTTTTCAGATAAGAGATCCAGGGACTGGATTGATATGGATATGGCGGTTGTTAAATCCATAATAACTCAAGTAATTGAACCCTTTACCTACATATGTAATCTGTCCTTATCAGAGGGTATATTCCCTGATAACATGAAGATAGCAAAGGTTATCCCTATCTTTAAAAATGGTGACAAATGTACTTTTGAAAATTATAGACCAATATCGTTATTACCACAATTCTCCAAAAATTTAGAAAAACTTTTTGCAAATCGATTGGGAAAATTTCTTACCAAAAATCACATATTGAGTGATAGCCAATATGGATTTAGATCCAAACATTCTACATCCATGGCCCTAACTGAATTAACTGAAAAAATTACCACAGCCATCGACAAAAAAACAACTTTGTTTTGTTTTTTGAATGTCCAGAGGACCAGACTTAGCTTTTTTGGATTTTTCTACCTGGATTATTGAGCATGCATCAGGGTACTGTACAAGTTTGTTTGTTGATTAAAGAAAAGCTTCTGACACGATTGATCCATACCATCTTTACTGATAAATTAACCAGATATGGCATTCGAGGACGAGCACTTCAGTGGGTTTCAAGTTATTTAAATAACAAAAAGCAGTATGTGCATACAGGTGATGTACGATCAAATCTCTGCAAAATTACATGTGGATTACCACAGGGCTCAATTCTTGGACCCAAGCTATTTATATTGTATGTCAACGATTCGGTAAAGGTGTCAGGTCTCTTAAATTGTATTTTATTTGCAGATAATACAACTTTTCTTTATTTTGGTAATGATTTAAAACAAATGACTGAGATGTTATCAACAGAATTCGTCAAAATACAAGATTGGTTTAAATTAAATAAGCTATCTTTAAATCTTGAAAAAAACAAATTATATGTTATTTACCAAAAAAAAGAATTTTTTTGATTTTTCTTTTAATATTGATGGTGTTGAAGTAAAAAGAGTGAGTGAGGTGAAGTTCTTGGGTGTATTAATTGATGATAAACTATCCTAGAAACCGCATATTAACTCGGTCAAAACCTAGTTAGCTAGATCAAATGCAGTGTTGTACAAAGTCAAGGATTTATTTAATGCCAAAGTGTTGTATTTATTATACAATACAATTTTTTTACTACATCTAATTTACTGTGTTGACGTTTGGAGGAAGGCATGCAAGACCACAACCATGCCCGTTTTTACTCAACAAAAAAGAGCAGTGAGGATAATTACATGTAAACCATACCTTCACCCATCAAATATATTATTTGAACAACTTAAATTGTTAAAATTTTATGATTTGGTGAATTATAATATATTAATATTAATGTACAAAGCACAAAATGCCTTACTTCCCCCAAATGTTCAAAAGCTTTTTATAAAGAGACTGAGTTCTTATAATTTGAAGGGAACTGCGATTTTTGTTAAATCCCAATATCGCACCAGCTTAAAGGGATGCTCTATTTCCATTCAGGGAGTTGATCTGTGGAATAATTTGGAAAATGATACTAAATATGCCGGATCCTTGTCTGTGTTCAAGAAAATGGTTAAATCTAAGATGCTGACAAAATACAAAAACGCCTAAAATGCTGTTTCATTGTATATTGTATTGTAAACTATTGGACTGATTATTGGACTGAAATTATTGGACTGATTATGAAGTTGACATTGTTATTCATTTACTCATTGAGAAACAGTCCCCCCATCGGGGACTCTGTTTTTGTTATTATAGATTAATTTGCTCGTGTAATTGAGAAAAAAAGGGGCAGTTAAAATAAGATTTTTTTCTTCTCACTGCCTCCTTTCATTTTATGTTTGTTTTTTTATTTTTCCTTTTTTTTTCTTTCATACTGTATGTAAAGTTATTTTTGTATTGAATGTAAAATGAATAAATAAACTAAAATAAACTAAACTAAAACTAAACTACTTGCGATATATAAAATGAGACAGCAATGGACATGCTCCAACCGCCTATTCATATATTGTATATGACACAGCGCCCCAGAGGTGAACCAGAGCATTACACTGCCTCACCTTGCATTGTTTGAACAGTCAATGCATAAAGTCCGCGATTTGTAAAGGACACAATGAGTCATGTTATTGAGCCGTTTACATATATATGTAATTTATCATTCTCAACAGGAAAATTCCCAGATAATATGAAAGTAGCTAAAGTAGTTCCTCTTTTTAAAAATGGTGATAAATGTATGTTAAACAATTACCAATATCCTTGTTACCACAGTTCTCAAAAAATTTAGAAAAACTATTTGTGAACAGACTAGATCAATTTATAGATAAACAAAATATTCTAAGTAACAGTCAGTATGGGTTTAGAGCAAAAAACTACATCAATGGCTTTCATGGAATTAATGGAACAAATAACTACTGCTGTCAATCAAAAACAATATTGTCTCAGTATTTTTTTATTTAAAAAAAGCATTTGATACTATTGACCACACTATTCTTCTTGAAAAATTGAAGGTATTAGAGGACCAGCATTACAGTGGGTATTTAGCTATTTGAAATATAGGAAACAGTTTGTACGGATAAATGGTGTAAGATCTGACCTCTGTAAATCACATGTGGAGTTCCTCAAGGCTCTGTACTTGGACCAACGATATTTATTTTATATGTGAATGACTTGGTAAATGTGTCCTTTTTGCAGATAATACCACATTTTTTTTGTTTGGGTAAAGATATAGAACAGATGTTGAAATTGATAAAGACAGAATTTATCAAAATACAAACTTGGTTTAAACTCAATGAATGATCATTAAATCTAGATAAAACTAATTACATGATATTCAGTAATAAAAAGAAAACTGTTGGTGTTCCATTTAAAATTGAGGCTGTTGAGATTTGTAGAGTGAGTGAGGTGACGTTTTTGGGTGTTATCATTGATGACAAACTGACATGGAAACATAAATTCTGTAAGAATAAAAATAGCTAAATCCATTGCAGTACTGTACAAAGTCAGAGACTTATTAAATGATAAAGCTCTGTATTTGTTGTATAACACAATCATTGTTCCACACTTAATCTATTGTATTGATGTTTGGGGGAAAGCGTGTAAAACAATCACAAAGTCTATTTTTGTTTTACAGAAAAGAGCTGTAAGAATTATCACTAGAAAACATTACTGTCATCCATCAAGCACATTATTTTATCAACTGAATTTATTGAAGTTCCATGATTTGGTAGATTATAGTATTTTATCAGTTATGTGTAGGGCTCAGAATCATGCATTACCCTTAAATATCCAAATACATTTTGTTAAAATACAAAGTTGTTATATTCTTAAGGGGACAGATATATTTGTAAAACCTAAATTCAGAACTAGTTTGAAGGGACGGTCCACCTCAATCCAGGGAATTGGATTATGGAATGGTTTGGATAATGAAGTTAAAAATGCCAATTCAATGTGTACATTTAAGAAAATATACATATACAAAAACAGAACTACAACAAAATACTCCACATAAACAAGAATTGAGGTCTCAGACTCTTCCTCCAGTCGATATCACCTTACAGCCATCAAAATTAACGAGGAACAGCAATAACAAAAAATAAAAATAAAATAAAAATAAAAACAGCAAGAACAAATAGAGCTATAAAACATAGTTAAATACTAAAATCCTAGGAAACAAGCAGGAAAGACTCAAGAGGACCCCATAATGTCAGAAATGCGTCCGATTTGTGATTAAGATTATGTTTATGTTTATGTTTATGTTTATTAAATTTGTTCATTTTTTTACAAAAGAAACAATACAAGGCAATCTCATAATGATAGTGTACAAAATGTAAAAAAATGAAAGGTGGCAGAAAGAAGAATAAATCTTATTATATCTGCCCCTTATCTCCAGCAATCAGATTAAACAACAGTAGTCAAACCATGTAAACAATAATAATCTTCAACCAACTTTTTCCAACAATCAGGTTAAACAATAATATTCTTCAACCAACAGTACAAAATGACTAATTCTTTTTAGTTTTCTAACTAATACTAATACAGTACAAAATGACTAACACTTTCTAATTTTCTAACTAATACAATACACATTACGTTATTTCACATATATTTTTTTAACATATTTGTTTTGATCATTTTTTTAAATGTAAACATTGACTTGGCATTTTTAACTACATTCTCCAAGCCATTCCATAATCTAATTCCCTGAATTGAGGTAGAACGTCCCTTCAAACTGGTTCTGAATTGTGGTTTTACAAACAACTCTGTTCCCTTAAGATTATAACAACTTTGTCTTTTAACAAAGTGCATTTGGATATTTAAAGGTAATGCATTATTTTGAGCTCTATACATAACTGATAAAATATTATAGTCTACCAAATCATGGAACTTCAGTAATTTTAGTTGATAAAATAATGTACTTGATGGATGACGGTAATGCTTTCTAGTGATAATTCTTACAGCTCTTTTCTGTAATACAAAAATAGGCTTTGTGATTGTTTTACACGCATTCCCCCAAACATCAATACAATAGATTAAGTGTGGAACAATGATTGTGTTATACAACAAATACAGAGCTTTATCATTCAATAGGTCTCTGACTTTGTACAGTACTGCTATCGATTTAGCTATTTTTATTCTTACAGAATTTATGTGTTGTTTCCATGTCAGTTTGTCATCAATGATAACACCCAAAAACTTCACCTCATTCACTCTACAAATCTCAACATCCTCAATTTTGAGTGGAACATCGACAGTTTTCTTTCTATTACCGAATATCATGTAATTAGTTTTCTCTAGATTTAATGATAATTTATTTATTTTAAACCAAGTTTGTATCTTGACAAATTCTGTCTTTATCAATTCTAACATTTGTTCTATATCTTCACCTGAACAGAAAAAAGTGGTATCATCTGCGAAAAGTACACATTTAAGGAGTCCTGACACATTTACCAAGTCATTCACATATAAAATAAAAAGCTTTGGTCCAAGTACAGAGCCTTGAGGAACTCCACATGTGATATTACAGAGGTCAGATCTTACATCATTTATTTGTACAAATTGTTTCCTATTTTTTAAGTAGCTAGATACCCACTGTAATGCTGGTCCTCTAATACCATATTTGTTCAGTTTTTCAAGGAGAATGGTGTGATCAATAGTATCGAATGCTTTTTTTAAATCAACAAAGATACTGATACAGTGTTGTTTTTGATCGACAGCAGTAGTTATTTGTTCCATTAATTCCATGAGAGCCATTGATGTAGAGTTTTTTGATCTAAACCCATACTGACTGCTGCTTAGAATATTTTGTTTATCTATAAATTGGTCTAGTCTGTTTACAAATAGTTTTTCAAGAATTTTTGAAAACTGTGGTAACAAGGATATAGGTCTATAATTGTTGAATACACATTTATCACCATTTTTAAAAAGAGGAACGACCTTAGCTACTTTCATATTATCTGGAAAAATTCCTGTTGAAAATGATAAGTTACATATGTATGTGAACGGCTCAATAACATGACTCATTATGTCCTTTACAAACATCATATCCATGTCCACCCAGTCTTTCGATCTCTTGTCTGTAAGATGTTTTACTACATTCATTATTTCCTCTTTGTTAGTTCCATTTAGGAAAATACTATTTGCACAACCTGTAATTGAGTGGATCATATTTTTATCTACTTTTGGTATCTTAGCTGCAAGGCTTGATCCAACATTCACGAAATATTGATTAAATCCATTTACAATTTCATTTTCATCATGAACTTCATCGCTGTCTTTTACAAAATTATGGATCAGCTTTTCTAAAGGAAGGATGACAGATAACTGCGTGAGCCACATGTTTACTGTGGGGGGATGTGGTGAAACCCATTGTAGCAAAATACACTTCTTAGCTAGAAAGCAAAGAATTGTAAACAAAGATTTAGACTGTGCATCCAAATGATTAGGGGAAACATTTAGGAGATAAAATATAGGAGATAAAGAAAAGCAACCACCCAAAACCTTTTCAGTCACTGAATGGATTCCCTTCCAAAAGGTCTGCAGTAAGTCACATGACCAGAACAGGTGGAGAAAAGTACCTCTATGCTTCAAACATTTGCAGCACAAGTTGGAGCGGTCGGGGAACATTCTCTGAAGACGAACAGGGGTATAGTAAGATCTGTAAAAGAATTAAAAATTTTGTTCATGTATAGAAATAGAAGTACATTGAGGAAAAGTTCCTCTGCAGATCTTGAGCCAATCTGAAGAACTAAATTTCACCTCCAGATCCTGTTCCCACAGCCGCTTGACAGAGTCAAAACTTGATGGTTCAGAGCTAAGTAAGGATACATAGAACTTAGAGATCAGACCCTTGGGGGATTTGGTTGAAACCAGAGTATTTTCCAAATCCGTCAGCTCCCTACGAAAAGCATTAGACCTAAACAACGACTCCATAAAATGCCGTATTTGAAGGTATTTGTAAAAATCTTTTTGAGGAATGTTACTCGTGTCCCTGATTTGATTAAATGATTTAATAGATCCAAAAATCAAAAGATCAGAAAAATCAGTCAGACCAGAAGAGGACCAATTCAGTAAACCAATACTTCTAATGGAAATTGGTAGGTCTGGGTTTAAAGTCAGAGGGGATCGAATCGAGATAGATGGTTCAGGTGTTTCTTCATGTCTTGCCAGGCTAATAAAGTACTGTAAACTACCACGTTTTCCTTTACTGAATTCAGTTGATCTAAATTATTGATAAAGGGGAGGGAGCTTAACCTTCTAGGACTGCATGATAAAGATTCAAGGCCAAGCCATAAACAGTTGTCTCTACTAGAAAACCAGTCTGACATAGTTTTAAGCTGGGCGGACCAGTAGTAAAGCTGCATATTGGGTAGAGACAAACCTCCCGAGTGTTTGGGTTTAGTAAGCGTGGAAAACCTAATTTGTGGATGCTTATTGTTCCAAATGAAGCAAGAAATGTGAGAATTAAGGGATTTAAAGAATGTGAGAGACAAGTAGCAAGGGAGATTTTGAAATAGGTAATTTAAATGAGGGAGAATATTCATTTTTATTGTATTAACCCTACCGAGAAGTGATATCCACCTTATTCCTAGCCCCCATGATGCCTTGCGCAAATTATGTGTACGTCTTCCGCCGGAAGTGAGAGCAGCAGTTAAAGCCCAGTCTACTGGCTGTATTTATCACGTTTGTTTTTTTGTTTTGTTTATTTCTAATTAATTGCAATGGTTACTTCGTGTTGGGTCAGTGGGTGTTGCTGTCGGGTAGACGTTTGTTCAAAGCGCAGTTTTCACTTCATCCCAAAAATAAGTAAACGTGAAGGATTTATCTCATCGGAGGAGCTGTCAGCTGCCCCTCCTCTGCTCTCGAAGACGTCGTGTTCAGATCACGTTTTCTCCGGTAAACAAAATATTCTACATAAATCATTTTGTGAAACAATTTCAGAACAATGTGAGAGTATAATTTTCTCTGTGTTGGAGCTGTTGTTGTTTTTTTCTTCATGATTTAGCACCGTCTACTAGCTGTGGTTAGCTTAGCATGTAGCGTTAGCATCTGTTAAAGTATTTATTAAACAAATCTGTGGATAAATAATATAAACACATGTGTGTGTAATACATTTGCAGTACATACATATACTGTGTGTATGTGTATACTGTATGCACACTGTATATACAGTATATACATACATACTGCACATACATACTGTATTGTTTGTACTGTTTTGATTGTAGGTCCCTGTTACTCTCATGTGAATAAAGCAGTGGGATGCTGTCTGTACAGAAAATATTCCATAACACAAGTTCATCTTTTGGTTATTACTACATTTGTTCTATTGAAATATTTATATTTTCAGGAAGGCCTACACACAAGTCAAACACAGACTGGTCACCCACGCTGAAGTTGACAGACACACTTACTCTGATCTTACTCTAATCTTTGTGAATGAGTAAAAATTTTAGGAGCAACTGTATTTATTTTTTCTACTTTGAGTAGCAAACTTGGTCTTATTTTAGACTTTGTGATGCAAACATGACAGTTTATTCTTTTTTTTTAAGGAACAGACGAGTGAAAGGCCAAGTTCCATCGTCTTGGATTCCGGAGGGGTTGGCTGCTTGCTCCAGTCGTCCAGTGGTCGTCCAGTGGTCGTCCAGTGGTCGTCCAGTGGTCGTCCAGTGGTCGTCCAGTGGTCCCACATGATTAGGAATCTGTTCCAGTTTGTTTAAAATCAGAAACTGCCCATCATTTCTTGTTGAAGAGTGTATTTGACCTGGTATTTATTCTGGTATTTATTCTGCAGCCAATCATTTTCATTAAAAGACATCAAATCACCCACAGTTCTCATATTGTATTCAGTTTCAACTGTTTTTAGTTTATAATTATCGCTTTTATTCTGAACTTTATCAATCTCCTCCCGGAGGAGGAACCATACAGCAACATGCATGTTTCTAAGTTTTGTACTTGTCAATAAAAAACTAAACTGTTAAGTTGCCAAAAAAACAATCACATCTAGTTTTTTTATTTGCAGTAGAACTTCTCATTAGACATTAAACAACGTATCTTATTGAAATAAAGAAGGTGAAACACAGCAACACCAAATGTACTTCAAACGCAGATTTATTTATAGAAATTATATTTTCACTCATTTGTTGCTGTGGTACATAACTGCACACAAACTTCTGGACCAACTGGAGCGTCATCCATCCATCCCTGTCATCCATCCCTGGACCAACTGGAGCGTCATCCATCCCTGGAACTCACCTTATGCAGAAATATAACAGAAAGGAGGAATGTAAAAGTACAGTATACAAACATTAGGGTTCATTTATGAACACACACAAACACACACACACCTAGATTATATATATAACTAAACACACACACACATAGATTATATATATAAATAAACGCACACACACACACCTAGATTATATATATATATATATATATAAAATAAACACACACAAACACACCTAGATTATATATAAAAGAAACCCACGCACACACACACCTATAATATATATAAATAAACACAACACACACCTATATTATATATATATATATATAAATAAACACAACACACACCTATATTATATATATATAAATAAATATACACATACAGCATACATATATAGGTGCGTGTGTTTATTTGCCAGTTATGCACGAAAATATTAGTATCATTTAATCACTGACTACATAAAATCATAAAACTAAAAGCTGTCTCTTAAATCATACCTGGTGTTCTCGATCCTCTGGAGGATACAGAGTCTTTTTTCAGGTGGTTTCTCGTAGCCCAGCCACAAAGAAGGATGCAGGTTTTTGTTTTCGGAGCATGTTCAACACACACTAGTTGCAGCCACAAATTCAGCTTCGTCTGATTATTCGTACAGCCACGAACAGCGCAACAGGTACCCGAGCTCCACAAGACATCTTCGTGACAATTTTAGCTCGAAATAACAGAAAACAGAACTTTAACAGAACTTCAACGACGCGTGCAGATTAGCAAGCAAACAACGAGGAGCCAATGCAAAAATTCTACTTCCGGGGTCAAACGGAAGTACGACACATTATCGCTTCTACAGTGACACCCCCAAGAATAAGGTGGATAGGTAAAGTAGACCATTTCGATAGATCATTCTTAATGTTCAGAACTAGGGGGGAGTAGTTTGATGGGAATAAGTCTTTCAGGTCAGGAGTGATAAAGATGCCTAAGTATTTGAACCCTTTTTCAGACATATGAAAGGTTTACCAGTTAGCCGTCTCTATAATTTGTCAGGTCCGGAACGTGACTCCATGAGATCCTACATTGAGGAATCCCTTGATTCTGGGATTATCCGTCCTTCTACGTCCCCGCTGGGAGCAGGGTTCTTTTTTGTCACTAAGAAGGACAAGACACTACGTCCCTGCATCGACTATCGAGGTCTGAACCTTATAACCATAAAGAACAAATATCCACTACCGTTAATCAACTCCGTACAAGAACAATTACAACCCGCTACCATATTCACAAAACTGGATCTTCGTAACGCTTATCACCTGGTTCGGATTAAAGAGGGTGATGAGTGGAAGACAGCCTTCAAAACACCCCTGGGACATTTCGAATATTTAGTCATGCCTTTTGGCCTCACCAATGCTCCCGCAGTCTTCCAGGCACTGATTAACGATGTGTTGCGGGATTTTATTGGAGATTTTGTGTTTGTTTATTTGGACGACATCCTCATCTATTCCAGGAACGAGCAAGAACATGTTGCTCAAGTCAAGAGGGTACTTCAGAGACTTTATGAAAACCAACTCTTTGTTAAAGGTGAAAAATGTGATTTTCACGCCTCCTCTGTTTCATTTTTGGGGTTTATTTTTGGAAAAGGGCACTACAAGACGGACCCTGAAAAGACTAAGGCAGTGGTGGAGTGGCCGGTTCCGGAGACCAGGAAACAACTGCAACGGTTCCTAGGATTTGCTAATTTCTACAGGCGCTTCATCAAGGACTACAGCCGTATCGCAGCACCCCTCTCTCAGCTCACCTCCACTAGCAGAGCATTTCGGTGGACTCCTGAAGCCAACTCTGCTTTTGGTAAGCTAAAAGTCCTTTTCTCCTCCACACCCATCCTCTGCCACCCAGACCCGGCTCGTCAGTTCATCCTCGAGGTGGATGCATCCGATACCGGGGTGGGCGCTGTGTTGTCCCAGAGGTCACCCACGGACGATAAGGTACACCCTTGTGCCTTCTACTCTCGTCGACTGTCGCAAGCCGAGAGGAACTACGACGTGGGCAACAGGGAACTGCTTGCGGTGAAGTTGGCATTAGAGGAGTGGCGTCATTGGCTTGAGGGAACGGAGGTACCTTTTCTCATTTGGACTGACCACAAGAATCTTACGTACCTCCGAGACGCTAAACGATTGAACCCTAGACAGGCACGCTGGTCACTTTTCTTCAATCGTTTTAATTATTCTTTGACTTTCAGACCAGGTTCCAAAAACATTAAGCCTGATGCCCTGTCACGTCAGTTCTCTCCTCCAGACTCTCCCGAAACTGCTGAAAGCATCATACCCCCGGTCTGCATCGTGGGTACCCTCACCTGGCCCATCGCTAAGGAGGTTCGACAGGCTCACCTGTTGGAACCGGATCCGGGCACTGGTCCTCCTGGGACGCTCTTCGTCCCCTCATCCATGAGGTCGAAGGTACTCGAGTGGATACACACAAATAAGCTCTCATGTCATCCTGGGGTTGCCCGTATGCTCTCTCTAACAAGGACCCATTTCTGGTGGCCTACATTGTCGCACGATGTCAAAGAGTTTGTTGCAGCTTGTTCCACCTGTGCCAGGAACAAATCTGGGACTCAGCCCCCTGCGGGCCTTCTTCTGCCTCTGCCCACACCCAGCCGTCCTTGGTCGCACATTGCCGTGGATTTTGTCACTGGTCTACCCCCATCAGACGGTAACACAGCCATTTTTACAGTGATTGACAGGTTTTCCAAAGCTGCCCATTTCATCCCTCTACCGAAGTTGCCTTCCGCCATGGAGACGGCTCGACTGTTGGTACAACACGTTTTCCGTATCCACGGCATCCCCTCTGACGTGGTGTCGGACAGAGGTCCCCAATTCATCTCCCAGGTTTGGCGCTGTTTTTGTTCCTCCTTAGGGGCATCCACCAGCCTCACCTCGGGCTATCACCCGCAATCTAACGGCCAGGCAGAACGTTGTAATCAAGAACTCGAGTCCACTCTGAGATGTCTTGTGGAATGTAACCCGTCTGCCTGGAGTCAACATCTGGTTTGGGTGGAGTATGCCCACAACGCCCACAGATCTGCGGCCACTGGTATGTCACCTTTCGAGGCTTCCCTGGGTTACTTACCTCCTCTCTTCCCCAGCCAGGAGACGGACATCTCGGTGCCTTCTGTGCAGCACCATTTTCGCCGCTGTCGACGCGTTTGGCGTCAGGCGAAGGCGGCGCTTCTCCGCACGGCTGACCAGAACAAGAAGATGGCGGACCGTCATCGTTCTTCGGCTCCTTCTTATACGGTGGGTCAAAGGGTTTGGCTTTCCACCAGGAACATTACCCTGAAGGACACCCCTAGGAAACTGGCCCCTCGTTTCATCGGGCCATTTCCGGTGGTCAAGATCATCAACCCATCTGCGGTGCGTCTCCGGCTTCCTGACTCCATGAGGGTTCACCCAACATTCCATGTTTCTCAGCTCAAGCCTGTTTCTGTGAGTCCTCTGTGCCCGCCTGCCGACCTGCCTCCTCCGGCCCGTCTCATCGACAACCATCCGGCGTACACGGTGCGCGCCATTCTGGATGTCCGTCGCCGGGGGAGGGGTTTTCAGTACCTGGTGGATTGGGAGGGCTATGGTCCTGAGGAGCGTTCTTGGATTCCACGCTCTTTCATCTTGGACCCTAGTTTGATCACCTCGTTCTTCAAGGCTCACCCTGAGAAGCGCTTCCGGTCGCCAGGAGGCGACCCTTGAGGGGGGGGTACTGTAAGAGTGGCACTCTCTGCAGCTCCAAGATGGCCGCCAATCACCCTCAGCTGACGGTCATCCACCTGATGAGCTACACTCCTATTTAAGGCTGCAGTCGAGTACTACTCATCGCTGAAGCATTGATTCTTGTTATGGTAAATCGTGCTTCTAGCCAGTCTTGTGTTTATTGCAAAGAGACTTACCTTGTTCTTATGTGCCTACAGTCATCGCGTCTGATTTTGGATCTGGATCCTGTTCCTCGTGCCGTGCCCTCCAGCCACTTGCCTGCCTTCTTTGCCCTTTGGAATCAATTGGAGTTATTGGATGTTCATGGAACCCATCTCCCTTCCTCATCTGTAAGAACAAACAAACATTTGAAAACCAACATTCACAACTGCCCCTGGCCTACTCCTTCTGACGTTCTGCTTCCTCCTTCCTCCTCCAGGGATTCCAGATGAACCACGTTGTACT
>JBBPBX010089203.1:0-13676 GCA_038048925.1 Garcialebias charrua
TGTGGAGACACACATTTTAACCTGCAAAAACAAAAATATAAAAGTTAACTCATTTTAGGATCAGGAGCTAGGATCATTGGCCCTCATGCACAAAAATGTTCGTATTTTTATCCTAAATTTCTCCTACTTTTGTTCGTACGAAGCGTTCGTACGAACATGCCACGTCAGATCCAACAAAGTCTTCTATCGTCAGGAAATGTGTGTATATGAGCTGTGTAAATAATGATGAATCCCACCTGTTCTATTCACCTGCTCGTGCACGCGAGTGGTTATTTACATAATTCCCACCCCTCAAAACACCATATAAGGATATAGTTTCCTGCCACCGCGAGCAGGAAGTGTCCATTCATTCCGGCTTTTATGCGTCAGAAAACACACAAACGCGTTTGGCGAATTAAAATTGACTCGCCTTTGATCATAGTGTCAGCCCCGGATCTGAGCGCAGACCCACACAGAATACAGATGACATCAGTGAGCGCCCACAGTCAACAGGCAGTTTATATTAAAAATGACATGAAACGACTGAATAAGCTGGTTTCGCTTTTTTCTCCCCTGTCTCTGCAGCAACGCTGTGTATGTGTGTGTCGACAGTGGCACGGGGTGGGGGGGCCGTGCCGACAGTGCGCGTGGCGTGGTTGCGCGGGCGCGTTGCGTGGCACACGGTGGTCGACATGAGTGGCGCGGGGTGGGGGCGCGTGGCGTGGTTGCGCGGGCGCGTTGCGTGGCACACGGTGGTCGACATGAGTGGCGCGGGGTGGGGGCGCGTGGCGTGGTTGCGCGGGCGCGTTGCGTGGCACACGGTGGTCGACATGAGTTGCGCGGGGTGGGGGCGCGTGGCGTGGTTGCGCGGGCGCGTTGCGTGGCACACGGTGGTCGACATGAGTTGCGCGGGGTGGGGGCGCGTGGCGTGGTTGCGCGGGCGCGTTGCGTGGCACACGGTGGTCGACATGAGTTGCGCGGGGTGGGGGCGCGTGGCGTGGTTGCGCGGGCGCGTTGCGTGGCACACGGTGGTCGACATGAGTGGCGCGGGGGGTCACGCGCGGGTGGCGCAAGGTGGTGGACGTGGGGGGGGGGGTGTTGAAGCCGCTTTAATTAAACCAATATGTGTGGTTGCATTTAATTGTTTTTAAACTCAAAATATTTTCTAAATAACGAAATATAAAGTTATTAGTGGAGAAAAGGCCGTCTGGATGACAGCAGACCGACTCCTCGTAAAATATACGACAGGTCGGGACCACACGTAAATTTTGTTCGTATCTGAAAAAAATCCTAGGATACGAAAACATTGTTGGATGCCACAAATGATCCCAAATCACTCGTACGCACAGTTTGAGAACAAATCTGTGCGTACGAACGGTTCGTGCATGAGGGCCATTTCCTTTTCTTTCCTTTAGCTTCACCACAGAGTTACAGGAACCAGAAAAAGCAAGTCGTCAGATCCACCTGAGCACAGTATAACTAAATCATGAAGCCTAAATGTGCATATGTGTTTCATTTAAAAATGTATCATAGCAACTGTAAATTTGACCCCGGATACCAAAGTCATTGACATAACCTCACAGATCAATATGGGGTGCGGCTTTTGCTGGTATGGGTGACTTCAGGACAATTTGTTCTCTTGTCTGTTTGGAGAATGTGTTCAGCCTTCTTTTGTTCCAGCCCCCAGTGAGACGTTCACTGGGTTCTGATTCTCGTCAGGATCCCCCAAATCCGGACCGTATATTCTGGCCATTTGTGTCTGATGACCATGTTTTGACAGTTCTTTGACAAAGTCTTTGTCTCTGCTCGGCTGAAAGTTTCTGTGGACAGTCTTTTGTTCTTTGATGACAGTCCAGTGCACTGCCCTCCTTTTGGTGCCTTTATTGTTTTCAGTCGTTCTTTGCGTAAGCCCCTCGAAAGTTCTTTGAGCAGGGCTGTATATGAGTCCAGCCATGTTGTTGTTGTTCTCAGTGAAGTCACAGTGAGCCAGTTCTGGACACACCTTCATGTTAAATCTGATCCGATCTGATCAATAACCACAGTAGCTAAGATTCAAAAGTCAGATGCTGCATGTGTTTTGACAGAGGCCTATCTTATAAAGTGTTTTTTAAAGCATGGGATGGGTTCTTAAGTGTTTAAACTGATAAACTTTATGTTAGAATTCAACATGTTTTCAGAGTAAAAACGAGTCGGCCGATATTTGCATATGGGGGTGCGGAAACCACCCGCTGATTAACATGCAGACTTTGTATGGCTGGTTTCGGAGTTTCTGTTATCGGTTTCGGCCAATAATATGCAGATTTGAAAGAAACACATGGCTACTTAAACAGGCTTCTCGTGCTGTTGGATTTCTGTTTTTGAACGAAGATGGAACGAGCTGAACGCGTTGCTGCAGAACTGAACCGAGGCCGTTACAGCGCTTCGCTGTGGCAGTACTTTTTGACAAAGGAAGATGCTGCCGGTCTAACTTCTGATTCTGAATCAAATAAAGATGAAGACGATAAAAATAACCATATAACTATAGAAAACATTCCGAGTTTGCAGTTGGAGCTTGCTGATGATGAGGAAGATTAGGAATGTTTTGGACTGGCAGCGGATGAGCTGGAGAGCAAGATTTCAGAAGCTGTCACCACAACAACAACTGAAGAAGACAGAGACAGTGAAATGGATAAAATCAGTAACTTTGACTGTAAATGCTACGGGAGAAGAAAAGGTTCATCTCCACATGGGACACAGTCGTGCAGCCGAAAACTGTCTGTGGAGTTCATGTACAAGGTGCGGATGGATTCTTTAGCAGCAGAAAGAGAGTGGCAGGACATGAGAATAATTGGACATCTTGAAGCTAACAGACGTACAGTTCTGACTTCAGAGATGACAACATCCACCAAAAAGATCCCGATGAAAAGAAAACACGCCAGGACCACTTATATGATGGGAGGCGTTGAAATCTGCAGAAACACGTTTCAGTTTCTGATGGGGTGAGTTTAAGACCTTTCTTGTTTTTATAACACCATTAAGATGTAACTAAATAATATTTGGTGATTTATTCAAACACTTTAATGTAATATGATGGGTTCGGTCGGCTTTAATGTCTATAAGGACAATGAAGCCGATCAGAGCTGTCAGCTGTGTTTTTCCGACCCGGAAAAACACAAAACATTTTTTTTTCGTTAAGCTTTTACTGTTTTCGTTAGCAAATCAGTTTCCATCCATCCATCCATTATCTTTATTTATTATTAGACCAAGCCAACACGCGTAATTATTGCCTGCAATGCGTTCCAGGCGAAATGACAGAAAAGCTGAATCGAGCAGCGTGTTTTAGCCTTGTTTTTCCAGATAAAAAATGTTTTTGTTCATCTGTATATGAGAATATCTTTAGAGTTGATTTTTTTCATGTTAATATCTGTTTGCTGAAACAAGGAATCTTATCTTCCTGTCTTTGAAATACTGCGCGCAATGCGCTCCAGAGCTGCATTATTGCGCAATATTTACGTTTGTCGCCTTGGTGAGGTTTTACAAATCGCAGCAAGGAAAGAATGCACAATATGAAATGGTGTTAATATTGAGGAGACTGCAGGCCCAACTGACCGTTTGAAAAGATAAAAATTAGGCTCAGCAGTTCATGCAGCTGTCATCAGGAAATGACAGAAAAGATGAATCGAGCAGCTAAAGCCTTGTTTTTTTCAGATAATTTTGCTCTAAAAATGTTTTTGTTCATCTGTATAGGAGATTATCTTTAGAGTTGATTTTTTTCATGTTTATATCTGTTTGCTGAAACAAGAAATCGTATCTTCCTGTCTTTGAAATACGTTTTTCCTCTCAGGTAAAGATAATGGATAGATGTAAACTGATTTGCTTACTAAAGCAGTAAAAGCTTAATTTAAAAAAAATGGTGGGCTTTCCTCTGGGTCAGGCCTGTAATTACAGAAACTTATTCGGTTCCATTCGGTTTGGAAAAAAAACTATGGGTTTGGACCAGGCAAAGTTTTTTTTTAAGGCCTGATTACAGCTTTGTTAGAAATTACAGCTCTAGATCAAATCCAATCAAATCAAATATTTTAGCAAGAAGTGTAACACTTGTAACTTTAAATCCATTATCTGAAAGAAGTATATATATTTTTTCCTTTTCAGAATTTGCAAAGCAACATTAACTGACATCATCAAACACTTCGATGAGAATGGGGCAACACCGCGCCTCAGGAAAAGGGGGCCAAGGCCACAGACACCTCGGATCATCAGCCGCAGTCACATTGACAGGGTTCTGGATTTTATTAAAAATTACAGTGAAGACCATGCCATCATGCTGCCGGGTCGACATCCTGGTCACAGAGATTGGCATGTGAAATTACTGCCAACTCATGTGTCCAAGGCTTCAGTGTAACGTCTCTACAGGAAGTCTGCGCAGCAGCTTGGTATGTATAAAGGTTTATTTTTACAGAACAGAAACAAGCTTTTAACAACAAGTAATGCTAAACTCTGTTGGCAATTCAAATGTAATAACAAAATACATTTCTTTCAAGGTGAGCGTGTAATCTCCAAATCAAGCTTCAAAGCGCTGTGGACCCAGCTGCTCCCACACATCAAAACCTGCAGGCCCCGCACAGATCTTTGCTGGCAATGCCAAAAGAATAACGAACACCTTATAAGAAGTGCAAACCTTCCAGATGAGAAGAAAACTGAAGTCATCAGAAAACAACAGGATCATCTTCAGCTTGTGCAAAAAGAGAGAGCCGTGTACAATGAGATGATCGCTGCCTGCAAAAAAACCTGTGTGGACTATCAATTGTCCATTGGTCCCTCCCCAGCTGCAACTAAGAAAATCAGGATGCACTACAGCTTCGATTTTGCACAGCAGGTAATCATTACAGCACATTTTCCTAAAGCACAAAAGTTTATATACCGGTAACTGTTATAAAGAGACATAGCTGTCATTTGTTTTCATGCTTGTTTTCCCTCTCTGTCCTCATCAGATGCACTTCCCCTCAAATCCACTTCAGCCTGGGCCAATGTATTTCCTGACTCCACGGAAATGTGGCCTTTTTGGGGTTTCATGTGAAGGGTTGCAGAAACAGGTCAATTTCCTGATCGACGAAGGCATGTCATCAACTAAGGGGAGCAACGACGTCATCAGCTACATGCACCATTTCTTCACCAATTTTGGAGTTGGAGAAACTGATGTGGATCTTCACTGTGACAACTGCAGTGGGCAAAATAAAAACAACTTCATGTTGTGGTATGGCGCCTGGCGGGTTGGACACAAACTTCACTCCACACTTAGCCTCCACTTCCTGATTGCTGGCCACACCAAATTTTCTCCAGACTGTGGCTTTGGACTGATCAAGCAAGCCTACATGCGGACCAGAGTTAGTGATTTGAATGACATTGTCAAGGTAAATCTATTTAATTTAACAGGTGAAACAATGATATGCATTAAAACTGATATACCTATTTTCATTGTTGCTCTTGCTGTCATCAGGTAGTGGAAAACAGCTCTCCTGAGAGTCTGCTCAACATCACACAGTTGGTCGGACTGGAAGATGGTGCAGTGAAGGTCAAGACCTTAGACTGGCAGGCCCACCTGAGTCCCCACTTCCGAAAACTCCCACAGATAAAGAGTTATCAGCACTTCAGGTATTTATATACAAACTTCCACACTGTCATCATCCATCCATCCATCCATTTTCTTTTGCTTATCTGGGGTCGGTCGTGGGGGTCATCATCATCTACTTTATTTATAAAACACCTTAACACTAGTCACAGCTGAAACAAAGTGCTAAGCATCTGATACATTTGGTTGGTTTTAATGTCCAGTTGTTTTAATTGGTTTTAATGTCCAGTTGTGTCCTTTCATTCACAGCTTTGATACCAACAGACCAGGAGTGGTTCTTGCTAGAGCTCACAGTGATGCAGAGCCTGTCAGCTTTCAGCTACTGCGCGACCCAAAAGTTTTACCCCCGCTGAAGTGCATTCCTGTTCTGCCCGCACCTGGACTGACCATCGACAGGCAGACCTATCTGTATGCAAAGATAAGGCCTTTCTGCTCTGATGAAGCAAAAGACATTACTTGTCCAGCACCAAAACTTTGCTAGAAAGCTGTGTGACCAAATAAGTCTGTGAAGGAGTTTGGTGTGTGTGTAAAGCCTTATTTTCTTTAGTTTTCACCCTTTTAACACCATTTTTATTATACTTTTACTGTTGTTAATATCATAATTTTTACCATTGGTGTGTGATACTGTTCATTAAATTTTTAAACCTCTTTTATGTTGTGTGTGTGAAGCACCTTGATAACGTAGTTTATCTGTTTTAACTGTGCTATAAATAAAATTGACTTGACTTGACTAGTTGCAGTGGTGGAGAATGTACTCAAACACTGTACTTAAGTAAAAGTACAAATAAACAGACAAAAATGTACTCTAGTAAAAGTAGAAGTACCATATTAATGTTTTTACTTTCAAACTAATGACAAATCAAAAAACTGCAACGTGAATGCAACTTGTAACTCAACACATTATAGAAATGTAGTGTAGTAGAAAGTACAGATACTTCATGTAAAATGTAGTGGAGTAAAAGTAAAAGTACCCACATTTATTTCTACTTAAGTAAAGTACAGATACATGAAAACTGTACTTAAGTACAGTAACAAAGTATTTGTACTTATATAGTTACATCCCACCACTGACTAGTTGTGACCCTTATTTTTTGGGGTGGGCTGTAACAAAACAATCAACATTATTAATGTGTAAAACATGTCACAATAACATAAAATACAATTCTTTGTATTAATGTTGTTTTTTTAAAGATCAAAAGGAAGTTTGCCAGTAGGGGTGTAGGAAAAAATAGATTTTTCAAAGACTCTGGATTCTTAGTCCTGGCGATTCAGAATCAATTCTAAATGCTCCAAAATCAATTTTTAAACATGTTTAATTTTACCCTGATGCATGCTCAATAATCCAGGTACAAAAATCTAAAAAAGCTAAGTCTGGTATTCAGCTCAGTCTTAACACCCTCTCACAGTGGATCAACCAGTTGGCTGATGACAGCCGAAACCAGCTGCTCACATGATGGAGGACCATCAGCCTAACAATGGATCGTTAGCACCCTGATGGTTGTTTGCTATTCACAGAGGGCTGAGTGATACCAGCAATGACAGCATTATTGTCCCCCTCTTATAATGCTTGAGTTAAAGGTTACTACACTTTGGTAGGCTGAAGTCTGTTTTTGTCTGTATATTTTGAATTATTTGTATGTGATGGACTGGAGACCTGTCCAGGTGTCCCACGCCTCTCGCACAGTGATGACTGGACATGGACACCAGTGAGCCCCATGACTCTTAAAGGAAGAAGTGGTTAAAGATGATGGATGGATGAATTATTTGTTCCTATATTTTTATTTTATTGTTTTAGAGGAATCCAGGCAACTAAGCTAACCTAATACAGTACTGGTAATTCAAGTTACAGCATTTAATGCATTCCTGTATTATTTGTTTGTATTTTTGGTATGAATATCAAATGATTCAAAAACTTTGATAAAGTACAGAACCTACAATTATTGTTTTAAATAAATGTTCTATTTGTTTACATTGTTGTTAATGTTTTCAGTTTAAAATTATTGTTTTAAATAAATGTTCCATTTGTTTACATTGTTGTTATTCTCAGTTTAAAATTATTGTTTCAAATAAATGTTCCATTGGTTTACATTGTTGTTTAATATTCTCAGTTTAAAATTATTGTTTTAAATAAATGCTCCATTTGTTTACATTGTTGTTTATTCTTTTCAGCTTGTCAGTTACAAAGCTGAAACTAAATTTATGACCATTTTAATAGAAAAATCATTTTTGAATCAAAAATTGTTTCTGAATCGAAAAATTGATTTTGAATCGAATCGTGATACCAAAAATCGGAATCAAATCAATTCTCCAGACACTGAGAGATTCATACCCCTATTTGCCAGCAAAGCTGAAATTCTGCACACCTTCCTAGGCAGAGTCTGTGTTGACAGTCAGTTCTGGGGGTTGGGTTAACGCAAATTAATGTAAATGAACAGCAATTGTTAACACCCCCAGGTAATGCTTCTGGAATGGGGACATTCTTCCAAAACTTTGAAGCCTGTTTTCTCCCTAATCTTATTTGCAGATTGCCAACATTGAAATGGCTGTATCTTCTTCATTTTTTTTTTGAGCGACATGTGTTTGGCATCATCGGATAGCTTAGAACCCACACTTTAAGATTCTATAAATAACTCAAAATGACCCAGGGGAGACTTGTTCCTGGTTTTGCCATGGCCAGTCACATATTTGCATTCAGCTTTTGTCAAGGCTCTGGACGCATAAGCCACTGGCTTCCATTGTTCATTCTCAGCTTGAAGAAGAACTGCTCCCAGTCCATCTTTCGAGGCATCTGTAGACAGCTTTAGTTCTTTAGTAGGATCGTAGAAGGTGAGCACTGGTTCAGTAGTCAGATAGTTTTTCAGTTCCTTCCACTCTTGATCATGAACCTCAGTCCACTGGAATTGACTATTGTTATTCAAGAGTCTGCGAATGTTTGTCATCTTGGCACTCAAATTTGGAATGAATTTTCCTATAAAATTGATCATCCCCATGATGCGCAGGACACCCGTTTTGTCGACAGGCTGTGGCATCTTCAAGATGGCTTTTATTTTCTCTTCATCTGGCTGAACACCTTGGGCAGATAGTTTGTCTCCGAGAAACATAATTTCTTTGACCCCAAACTCACATTTATTTTTATTGAGCTTTAGTCCATTTTCTCGTATGCGCTCCATGACGCGTCTCAATCTGTCATTGTGTTCCTGAGCTGTTGATCCCCAGATGATGATGTCATCAATGTAGACTCTCACTCCTTCCAAGCCTTCTATGATCTGCTCCATCGCTCTATGGAATATTTCAGGTGCAGATTTTATTCCAAAAGGGAGTCTTAGAAAACAAAATCTTCCAAAAGGTGTGTTAAAAGTACAATACTTGGTACTGCTTTCATCTAGCTTTACTTGCCAGAACCCTTGTGCTGCATCCAACTTGGTGAAATAACTTGCTCCAGCCATCTCACTGATAATTTCTTCTCGAGTGGGTATTTGATAATGTTCTCTCCTGATGTTCTCATTTAGATCTTTTGGATCCATGCATATTCTTAATTCTCCATTCTTCTTCTTTGTAATCACGATGGAATTAACCCAATCTGTGGGCTCTTCCACTTTTTTAATGACTCCCAAACTGGTCATTCTGTCCAACTCATTTTTCAACCCCTCTCGCAGTGGTGCTGGAATGCGACGTGCAGCATGCACAACAGGCTGAGCACTCTCTCTCAGCTGAATCTTGTATGTGCAGGGTACAGCACCTAATCCCTGAAAGACATCCTCATAATCCTGAAGCATTGCATCAGCAGGACTATGGAGTTCATTCAATTCTGTGTTTATTTGGTAGACTCTTTTCACTAGTCCAAGTTCTTCACAGGATTTGTCACCTAAAAGTGACTCACGATCCTCTTTAACAACTGAGAAGAACACAAGATGTTTTGATCCTTTAACTGTCACCTTCAGCTGACATGTGCCAATGCACTCAATTGATTGTCCATTATAGTCTCTCAGACTCGACTTCACTTCCTTAATGTGAGGTTTTAGTTGCATTTGTTTTATATCAGACATGCTTATGAGATTAGCCTTAGCACCTGTGTCCAATCTGAACTTAACTATGGCTCCATTGGTCAGCAAAGGAATTGTCCATTTATCATCTCTGTCAATGCAGTGCACTTTTTCTGACTCATTTTCACAACTCACAACACCAATAAAGAATGTGTCACTTAAGTCAGTTTCATCTACCAAGTTTACACGATTCCTCTTCTTCTCTTCTTTCCTCTTCATAAAGCATTGTTTTGCAAAATGATTCTTTCCACGGCAATTCAAACACTGCTTACCTTAAGCAGGACATTGTCTCACTTTATGCCGTGACCCACAACGCTCACAGCTGATAATGCAATCCTCTTGCAGCTGCCTCATTCGAGCATGTTGTTTCTTCTGGCAGGACACCGCTCCAACTGCTGCAGCTCCGTCACTGAACTGTGAAGTCTGTCCTGTTGAAAGTTCAGAAAATGTCCTCACTTGCTGCAGAGACAGTTCACTTGCCCGACACATCATTACAGCTGTTTCCAGGGTCAGTTCCACTTCTCTCAGCAGTCTCTCTCTGAGCTTTCCATCACGCACACCAAAGACGATCTGGTCTCTGATCATAGAGTCCTTTAGCAGGCCAAAATTGCATGACTGAGCTTTCACCTTCAAATCTGTCAGAAAGTTATCAAAGGGTTCATGCTGGGTCTGCATTCGGGAACGAAACACATATCTCTCATAGCATTCATTCTTCCTGGGAGAACAGTGAGCATCAAATTTACTCAGCACAACATCCAACTTTTCTTTGTCTTCTGGGTCATCAAACACAAAAGTGTTGTAGACTTCCAAAGCCTGTGCTCCTGCTATGGTCAGCAACATTGCTACCTTTCTGGCATCCGGCTTTGTCTCCAAACCCATTGCAGCAACATATAGTTGAAAACGTTGTTTGAAGGCACGCCAATTTTCATCCACGTTTCCCGTCAGCTTCAAGCTCTCCGGTGGTTTCAGGTCCATGGCTGCCACTCAGTTCACTCCTGACACCATGTTATATTTGTGTTTGAAATTAACCAGACGTTGTGTATCTTCCAGACACTTTTATTATAGTATCTTTTGTGAAGCTGCTCACACAGGTTGCTCACAGGTGTCTCTCCTTAATTATCTACTTCTGTTGTTCTTTTCTTTACATATATGCATTCACATAAACTCATGCTTGCCATCTAGTGGACAAACATAATTCATTCAATCATTACAGGAACATAGTGTACTTACAGAAACAACTCGCCCGTTGCACTCTTGACTCTCTGCTTTAATTCATCAAAGCTTGTAGTTTTTTCCACAAGATTCTTGGTTCTGTCCAGTTGATGAGGTACTTTCAGCAGGATGGAGATAAAAAGTACACATTGTTTTCTCAGTTCTCAGTCCAAGGCCAGTCAGCCTTCAGTGGGCAGATCCTGCTCTGGGGTCAGTCTCGTATGACCCAAAAACAGTAACTTAATTAATAGTTGAATTAAATCAAAAAGAATTTGTTTGTTCCACAAAAAATCTTTTCAAATCAGGAGAAATAGTATTCCACAAAAAAGCAGCTTTTAATCCATCATTGGCCGACGAGAGACCCTCTACAGCAGAGCGGAGATAAAAAGTACACCGTGTTCCACTAACATAAACAGCCTTGCGACGGACCGTCAGCGCTCAGAGCTTCTCCCAAAATTACTTTAATTTTTCATCAACAGAGGAATCCTTGTGACTGACTTTTCTTTATGCATAAATAGGCTTTTTTGCTGTCATATTAATTTTAATATAAATTTAGTTGTGGATAAAACTGGGAATATATCATACCTTTTTTTGTCAGAAAGTGCCACAAGGGATTTCCAAAAGAATAGGAAATTATTCCCTCTCTGAAGCCAGTCCAAATTGTGAAGAAATAAAAAATATTCCAGGCTGAGGAAAAAGGGTCTCTTTGTCCAAAAAGAATCCCTTTTTAGAAAATCCTTATTTCTTCTGTTCGGCTTCCAGAGAGCGTCAGTCCATAAGAGTTCTTCAAAAGTCCAAAACTCAGCAAAATTTCTCTTCTCAAACAGCCTTATTTATAGTCAAGAAAAGGGTTTGACCCCAACTTATTCTAGACCATATGTCATCTTCCTGTCATTCTATTGGTCAATGGTGAGATAATTTTTTACACATCCTCCCAGCCCCCTGGACAGAATTTGGTGACATAATGTCTCTTTCAGCTGTCACCCTCCCTTAACAGAGAATGACTTAATGCCATCTGTCATTTGGGCAAAGTTCCAATTTTTCAGTCAGAACAAGTTCAACTTTCACCTAGATTTACCCAAACTGTGGAAAAACACTTTTGTAACGTGTTATGTAATATTCAAAACTATCATCAACACCCAGAAGTAGAGATGAACACCTCTGGTTCACTGTTAATCTTAAAAGAAAACATATAAATCACATTAATATACTCACAATACTATAATTATGCATCTTCAGCTAATTATATGATACACACTTCACATATTCAATCACTTATCACACTTTGTTTCATATAAGAACACTTTTTTTATATAATTATATGTGTTTGATTTAGAAGTGAACTGTTTTTAAGAGCCTTAAAAACTCATCCGTAGCTCTTCCTCTGTGAGTTTGTAAAAGTGTGCACTTTTTTATCTTATCTGACCTATTTTTCTGCTCCAGGCAGACCTTAGCTGTTTATCTATGTGTGTGCATGCGTGCGCGTGTGTGCACGTGTGTTCATGTGTGCGTGGGTGTACTCTGTCTGGTGAGAGGCATGTTCATGTGCTTGTATGTGTGTGCGCTAGAGCTGCTGTAGCATGGTTCAAAAATTGCTTATTCAAAGATTACATTTTATTTTAATTATCTTTGTTTTAAATGCTTTAAAAACTCTTTTCATTTTTAACAGGCCTTGAATCACAGAGCTCTGTTTTAAGAGGCCTTCAGCTTGTCCAACAAAGTGTTCCCTTTATCTATCCTGTGGAGTTCTGTATGACATCAACACAGCAAAACTAACAGCAGAAAGGTTTCCCTCTGCAACCTTCCTGCATTCTTATCTACTTGACCTAATTCTGTTCAGGCCTCCTCCTGGGCCTGAGAGAACATGCGTATATGACCTCCGCTGTGCACGGGCACAGCAAGGCCCGCTGTGTGTGTGTGTTACCCTGTGTCTGCATCACTCAGTCTTATTCTTTATAGCACAGGGTTAACTGAAAATGCCATATAGTAACTCAAAGACAGTTTACTAAATAACAAACAAAGCCTAAAAAATAAAAAACACATGTCTTATATGTCTGCTTATGAGTTTAAAATGCCACAAAAAGTAAACTAATCTAGGGTCAAACATGAAGGGATAAAAACCATATATAAAAATTGTGTTTCTGTACACCCTGTACTCAGGGCCTGTGAGTGATCATATATGTGTTATTAATCTGGTTTTGTGTGTGTGTGTGTGCGTGAATGTGAGTTTGCTGTGTGTCTTAAGTCAGTCTGTTTTCAACATAAAAGTCCTGCATATTTTGACAATGCATATATCGCTCTCAATGCATGCATATATCTCTCTCTCTCTCAATGCATGTATCTCTCTCTCAATGCATACATCTCTCTCAATGCATGCATCTCTCTCTCTCAATGCTTGCATCTCTCTCAATGCATGCATCTCTTTTATATGCATGCATCTCTATCTCTCTCAATGCATGCATCTATCTCTGTCTTAATGCATGCATCTCTCTCTCTCTCAATGCATGCATGCATGCATATATCTCTCTCTCCATATATGCATCTCTCCCAATGCATGCATGCATCTCTCGCTCTCAATGCATACACCTATCTCTCTCTCAATTTATGAATCTCTCTCTCTTAATGCATGCATGCCTCTCTCTCAATGCATGCATCCCTCTCTCTATAAATGCATGCATCTTTCTCTCTCAATGTAAGCATCTATCTCTCTAAATGCATGCATGCATCTCTCTCTCTATATCTCAATGCATGCATCTATCTCTCTCAATGCATTCATCTCTCTTAATATATGCATGCATCTCTCTCTCTCTCTCTCTCTCTCTCTCTCTCTCTCT
>JBBPBX010089204.1:0-14346 GCA_038048925.1 Garcialebias charrua
TAAAGTCCAGTTGATCTTGAATTGAACGCCTTTTTGATTTATCACAGACATCTACACCTTCAGATGCAGGAAGAGAGCCACCTGCATCATGAAGGACCCCACTCACCCAGCACACACACTTTTTGTCCCACTCCCCTCAGGAAGGAGGTTGAGGAGCATTAAGTGTAGAACCACTAGACTGAGGAACAGCTTCTACCCTGAGGCTGTTAGACTCATGAATATCTAACCATGGATGGATAGAATGGTCACTGTGAAAAATCACATCATATTGCTGCTGATCTGTTTCATGTTGCTGCTGATCTGTTCATGTTGCTGCTGATCTGTTTCATGTTGCTGCTGATCTTTATCTGTTTCATGTTGCTGCTGATCTGTTCATGTTACTGATCTGTTTTGTGTTGCTACTGATCTGTTTCATATTGCTACTGATCTGTTTCATGTTGCTGCTGATCTGTTCATGTTACTGATCTGTTTCATGTTGCTGCTGATCTGTTCATTTTGCTGATCTGTTTTGTGTTGCTGTGTTCATCTGCTCATGCAAACTCATGTTCGTGCTACTGGTTGGAGTATAATGGTAAAATGGTAAATGGTAAATGGAGCTTATTTATATAGCGCTTTCCAGCCCCCTGTGAGGAGCCCCAAAGCGCTTTACAATACCAGCCATCCACCCATTCATTCACACATTCATACACCGGTAGTGGTAGCCTGCCTTGCAAGGCGCCATCCAGACCTACCGGGGACAACTCGGGGTTAAGTGTCTTGCCCAGGGACACAACGACACATGGTGGGCGGATGCGGGATTTGAACCTCCAACCTTCCGATCGGGGGTCGACTGCCATTACCACTGTGCCACGGCCGCCCCATAATGTTATTCTATGATATTAGTGCTTAGTGTATTTTTAGTTGGTGTTTTTCTTAGTTCACATCTTTGATTTGATTTGATTTGATGTTTATTCATTCATTTTAAAAGAACAATACAAGACAGTTTCATCAGATACAAGAATACAAGTAGGATAAAATGAAGGGAGCAGAAAGAAGATGAAATCGTATTATATCTGCCCACATCTTTTTTTTCATTCAACCTTTATTTAGTCAGGTAAATCTTATTGAACCTCATGGGCTCATTTACGAAAGCGACCTGCTAAAACTAAAGAACGATGAACAGCAATGGTAGAATTTCCTTAAACAATAAACAGGAAGTTTGTACGAATCAGGTGTTTAACAACAGGAAGTTTGTACGAATCAGGTGTTTAACAACAGGAAGTTTGTACGAATCAGGTGTTTAACAACAGGAAGTTTGTACGAATCAGGTGTTTAACAACAGGAAGTTTGTACGAATCAGGTGTTTAACAACAGGAAGTTTGTATGGATCAGGTGTTTAACAACAGGAAGTTAAGATGGATCAGGTGTTCAACAACAGGACATTCGTACGGATCAGGTGTTTAACAACAGGAAGTTTGTACGGATCAGGTGTTTAACAACAGGAAGTTTGTACGAATCAGGTGTTTAACAACAGGAAGTTTGTACGAATCAGGTGTTTAACAACAGGAAGTTTGTACGAATCAGGTGTTTAACAACAGGAAGTTTGTACGAATCAGGTGTTTAACAACAGGAAGTTTGTATGGATCAGGTGTTTAACAACAGGAAGTTTGTATGGATCAGGTGTTTAACAACAGGAAGTTTGTACGAATCAGGTGTTTAACAACAGGAAGTTTGTACGAATCAGGTGTTTAACAACAGGAAGTTTGTATGAATCAGGTGTTTAACAACAGGAAGTTTGTACGAATCAGGTGTTTAACAACAGGAAGTTTGTATGGATCAGGTGTTTAACAACAGGAAGTTCGTATGGATCAGGTGTTTAACAACAGGAAGTTTGTACGGATCAGGTGTTTAACAACAGGAAGTTTGTACGAATCAGGTGTTTAACAACAGGAAGTTTGTACGAATCAGGTGTTTAACAACAGGAAGTTTGTACGAATCAGGTGTTTAACAACAGGAAGTTCGTATGGATCAGGTGTTTAACAACAGGAAGTTTGTATGGATCAGGTGTTTAACAACAGGAAGTTTGTACGAATCAGGTGTTTAACAACAGGAAGTTTGTACGAATCAGGTGTTTAACAACAGGAAGTTTGTACGAATCAGGTGTTTAACAACAGGAAGTTTGTACGAATCAGGTGTTTAACAACAGGAAGTTTGTATGGATCAGGTGTTTAACAACAGGAAGTTTGTATGGATCAGGTGTTTAACAACAGGAAGTTTGTATGGATCAGGTGTTTAACAACAGGAAGTTTGTATGGATCAGGTGTTTAACAACAGGAAGTTTGTATGGATCAGGTGTTTAACAACAGGAAGTTTGTATGGATCAGGTGTTTAACAACAGGAAGTTTGTATGGATCAGGTGTTTAACAACAGGAAGTTCATATGGATCAGGTGTTTAACAACAGGAAGTTTGTACGAATCAGGTGTTTAACAACAGGAAGTTTGTACGAATCAGGTGTTTAACAACAGGAAGTTTGTACGAATCAGGTGTTTAACAACAGGAAGTTTGTACGAATCAGGTGTTTAACAACAGGAAGTTCGTACGAATCAGGTGTTTAACAACAGGAAGTTTGTATGGATCAGGTGTTTAACAACAGGAAGTTTGTATGGATCAGGTGTTTAACAACAGGAAGTTTGTATGGATCAGGTGTTTAACAACAGGAAGTTCGTATGGATCAGGTGTTTAACAACAGGAAGTTTGTATGGATCAGGTGTTTAACAACAGGAAGTTTGTATGGATCAGGTGTTTAACAACAGGAAGTTCGTATGGATCAGGTGTTTAACAACAGGAAGTTCGTATGGATCAGGTGTTTAACAACAGGAAGTTTGTATGGATCAGGTGTTTAACAACAGGAAGTTTGTACGAATCAGGTGTTTAACAACAGGAAGTTTGTACGAATCAGGTGTTTAACAACAGGAAGTTTGTACGAATCAGGTGTTTAACAACAGGAAGTTTGTATGGATCAGGTGTTTAACAACAGGAAGTTAAGATGGATCAGGTGTTCAACAACAGGACATTCGTACGGATCAGGTGTTTAACAACAGGAAGTTTGTACGGATCAGGTGTTTAACAACAGGAAGTGTGTACGAATCAGGTGTTTAACAACAGGAAGTTTGTACGAATCAGGTGTTTAACAACAGGAAGTTTGTACGAATCAGGTGTTTAACAACAGGAAGTTTGTACGAATCAGGTGTTTAACAACAGGAAGTTTGTACGAATCAGGTGTTTAACAACAGGAAGTTTGTATGGATCAGGTGTTTAACAACAGGAAGTTTGTACGAATCAGGTGTTTAACAACAGGAAGTTTGTACGAATCAGGTGTTTAACAACAGGAAGTTTGTACGAATCAGGTGTTTAACAACAGGAAGTTTGTACGAATCAGGTGTTTAACAACAGGAAGTTTGTATGGATCAGGTGTTTAACAACAGGAAGTTCGTATGGATCAGGTGTTTAACAACAGGAAGTTTGTATGGATCAGGTGTTTAACAACAGGAAGTTTGTACGAATCAGGTGTTTAACAACAGGAAGTTTGTACGAATCAGGTGTTTAACAACAGGAAGTTTGTACGAATCAGGTGTTTAACAACAGGAAGTTTGTACGAATCAGGTGTTTAACAACAGGAAGTTTGTATGGATCAGGTGTTTAACAACAGGAAGTTTGTATGGATCAGGTGTTTAACAACAGGAAGTTTGTATGGATCAGGTGTTTAACAACAGGAAGTTTGTATGGATCAGGTGTTTAACAACAGGAAGTTTGTATGGATCAGGTGTTTAACAACAGGAAGTTTGTATGGATCAGGTGTTTAACAACAGGAAGTTCGTATGGATCAGGTGTTTAACAACAGGAAGTTCGTATGGATCAGGTGTTTAACAACAGGAAGTTTGTATGGATCAGGTGTTTAACAACAGGAAGTTTGTACGAATCAGGTGTTTAACAACAGGAAGTTTGTACGAATCAGGTGTTTAACAACAGGAAGTTTGTACGAATCAGGTGTTTAACAACAGGAAGTTTGTATGGATCAGGTGTTTAACAACAGGAAGTTTGTATGGATCAGGTGTTTAACAACAGGAAGTTTGTACGAATCAGGTGTTTAACAACAGGAAGTTTGTACGGATCAGGTGTTTAACAACAGGAAGTTTGTACGAATCAGGTGTTTAACAACAGGAAGTTTGTACGAATCAGGTGTTTAACAACAGGAAGTTTGTACGAATCAGGTGTTTAACAACAGGAAGTTTGTACGAATCAGGTGTTTAACAACAGGAAGTTCGTATGGATCAGGTGTTTAACAACAGGAAGTTTGTATGGATCAGGTGTTTAACAACAGGAAGTTTGTACGAATCAGGTGTTTAACAACAGGAAGTTTGTACGAATCAGGTGTTTAACAACAGGAAGTTTGTATGAATCAGGTGTTTAACAACAGGAAGTTTGTACGAATCAGGTGTTTAACAACAGGAAGTTTGTATGGATCAGGTGTTTAACAACAGGAAGTTCGTATGGATCAGGTGTTTAACAACAGGAAGTTTGTACGGATCAGGTGTTTAACAACAGGAAGTTTGTACGAATCAGGTGTTTAACAACAGGAAGTTTGTACGAATCAGGTGTTTAACAACAGGAAGTTTGTACGAATCAGGTGTTTAACAACAGGAAGTTTGTACGAATCAGGTGTTTAACAACAGGAAGTTTGTACGAATCAGGTGTTTAACAACAGGAAGTTTGTACGAATCAGGTGTTTAACAACAGGAAGTTTGTATGGATCAGGTGTTTAACAACAGGAAGTTTGTATGGATCAGGTGTTTAACAACAGGAAGTTCGTATGGATCAGGTGTTTAACAACAGGAAGTTGTATGGATCAGGTGTTTAACAACAGGAAGTTCGTATGGATCAGGTGTTTAACAACAGGAAGTTTGTATGGATCAGGTGTTTAACAACAGGAAGTTTGTACGGATCAGGTGTTTAACAACAGGAAGTTTGTACGGATCAGGTGTTTAACAACAGGAAGTTTGTACGGATCAGGTGTTTAACAACAGGAAGTTTGTACGGATCAGGTGTTTAACAACAGGAAGTTTGTACGGATCAGGTGTTTAACAACAGGAAGTTTGTACGGATCAGGTGTTTAACAACAGGAAGTTCGTATGGATCAGGTGTTTAACAACAGGAAGTTCGTATGGATCAGGTGTTTAACAACAGGAAGTTTGTATGGATCAGGTGTTTAACAACAGGAAGTTTGTATGGATCAGGTGTTTAACAACAGGAAGTTTGTATGGATCAGGTGTTTAACAACAGGAAGTTTGTATGGATCAGGTGTTTAACAACAGGAAGTTTGTATGGATCAGGTGTTTAACAACAGGAAGTTCGTATGGATCAGGTGTTTAACAACAGGAAGTTTGTATGGATCAGGTGTTTAACAACAGGAAGTTTGTACGAATCAGGTGTTTAACAACAGGAAGTTTGTACGAATCAGGTGTTTAACAACAGGAAGTTTGTATGAATCAGGTGTTTAACAACAGGAAGTTTGTACGAATCAGGTGTTTAACAACAGGAAGTTTGTATGGATCAGGTGTTTAACAACAGGAAGTTCGTATGGATCAGGTGTTTAACAACAGGAAGTTTGTATGGATCAGGTGTTTAACAACAGGAAGTTCGTATGGATCAGGTGTTTAACAACAGGAAGTTTGTACGGATCAGGTGTTTAACAACAGGAAGTTTGTACGAATCAGGTGTTTAACAACAGGAAGTTTGTACGAATCAGGTGTTTAACAACAGGAAGTTCGTATGGATCAGGTGTTTAACAACAGGAAGTTCGTACGGATCAGGTGTTTAACAACAGGAAGTTTGTACGGATCAGGTGTTTAACAACAGGAAGTTTGTACGGATCAGGTGTTTAACAACAGGAAGTTTGTACGGATCAGGTGTTTAACAACAGGAAGTTTGTACGGATCAGGTGTTTAACAACAGGAAGTTTGTACGGATCAGGTGTTTAACAACAGGAAGTTTGTACGGATCAGGTGTTTAACAACAGGAAGTTTGTACGGATCAGGTGTTTAACAACAGGAAGTTCGTACGGATCAGGTGTTTAAC
Source organism: Garcialebias charrua (assembly GCA_038048925.1). Lineage (NCBI taxonomy): Eukaryota > Metazoa > Chordata > Actinopteri > Cyprinodontiformes > Rivulidae > Garcialebias > Garcialebias charrua. Next base: position 6,116 of record JBBPBX010089204.1, read on the forward strand.
AACAGGAAGTTCGTATGGATCAGGTGTTTAACAACAGGAAGTTCGTATGGATCAGGTGTTTAACAACAGGAAGTTTGTATGGATCAGGTGTTTAACAACAGGAAGTTTGTACGGATCAGGTGTTTAACAACAGGAAGTTTGTATGGATCAGGTGTTTAACAACAGGAAGTTTGTATGGATCAGGTGTTTAACAACAGGAAGTTTGTATGGATCAGGTGTTTAACAACAGGAAGTTTGTATGGATCAGGTGTTTAAAGGGGACCACACATGCAAAATTCACTTTTTAATGTTTTTTTACTAAACTTTGGGTATTTACTTCATAAAAAAACAGTCCTTGTGCCAAAAAAATGCACCCAGTGGTTTATTTACTCTAAGTAGATTTATTTATTTTTGATAAATACACCAGGATTCACACTTCCTGCATTTATTGACGTCACAAGCCGCCAGCCAATCAGATCAAACCTGAGTCCAGCCCCTCACCTAGCAACCCCTGGTTAGGCTCAACCCACTTCTGTATTAAACACATGACTGTTGTTTTTCATGATTTCATCTCATCTTTTGTTTATATGTTCTTAATTTCATGTGTACAGCACTTTGTTGCAGCTGTGTTTTTTTAAATGGCTTTATAAATAAAGTATAATTGTTATTTTTATGTTTTAGTTCAATTTTTAGTGTATTTGCGATCGCTGCCAACGCGCAGCCGGTAAAAATTAAACGAGCGGACCGCCGGCGTAAGGACCGGGTTCGACGGGACCCTCTTCCGGCGCGATGGAGCGGAGCTTCAACTGTACAGCCTTGCAGCAGCCTCGCAGCAGGCTCGCAGCAAGAGGACCTTCTCCTTACAGATTAATTTACGGGAGACACTTGGTGAACTTTGTGTTGTCTTCACTGGAACAGCGATAACTCCCAAAATCTCCGCGTGCAACGAGCGGAGCTGGCGAAAACCGGAAGAGGAACAAGCTAACATTAGCTTCGGATTCGGGTGGTCTAATGCTAAAAGGAGCAGCAAACTGCGGCGCGCTCAGACGGGTTTCGGTAAGTTATCTTAAGCTAACACTAACAGTAAGTCAAATGAGTAATAAAAAAAGAGCTAATTTTAAAACAACAACACATTACAGATACTGGCTGTTACAGAGGGCGTGAACAGATCGTTGAAGGGCGTGGACTTCAAGAAACCGGTCGTTCAAAACGAAAGTTAAAAATGGCAGAATTAAAAAGGGTATAATTGATTATCTAATAATTATTTTGTGCATTAAATTGAAGGAATAGGGTCTGGATATCCCACAGAAATACCATAAAAATTTAAAAAATACATCTGAGGTCCCCTTTAACAACAGGAAGTTTGTACGGATCAGGTGTTTAACAACAAGAAGTTCGTACGGATCAGGTGTTTAACAACAGGAAGTTTGTATGGATCAGGTGTTTAACAACAGGAAGTTTGTATGGATCAGGTGTTTAACAACAGGAAGTTTGTACGAATCAGGTGTTCAACAACAAGAAATTCGTATGGATCAGGTGTTTAACAACAGGAAGTTCGTATGGATCAGGTGTTTAACAACAGGAAGTTTGTATGGATCAGGTGTTTAACAACAAGAAGTTCGTATGGATCAGGTGTTTAAAAACAGGAAGTTCGTACGGATCAGGTGTTTAACAACAGGAAGTTTGTATGGATCAGGTGTTTAACAACAGGACGTTCGTATGGATAAGGAGTTTAACAACAGGAAATTTGTACGGATCAGATGTTTAACAACAGGAAGTTTTAGGCAACTTTCAAATTAAAAGATCTGAATTCAACCTTTATTTAGTCATGTTAATCCCATTGAGCCTCAGGGACTCATTTACAAGTGAGACCTGCATACATAGTGAAAGATGTTTTACTGATGTTTTTATTTGTCCGAGATATTTTTTTGTGTTTGAGGAACAAAAGGTTCACCTGTAAACGTCGGTCCACATCTTAACTTTTGATCTGGAGGATCAACTGTAAAACACAAACAGAGCCATGAAGCTCCAACAGAACTCCTTCAGAACATATCCAAGACTGTAATGAACAAAACCGGTCTCACAACTTCCACGAAACCAGGTCCTGAAGTTCTGAAGGAGCACTGCTCGTTTCCTTTTCCTCTTCCCCCCCTCTTCCAGTCCGTCAGGAATGTTGTAACACTTTCCTGTAAACAGACACACAACACAGAATTACTCAACAACACACTCCTGTGGAGAAACACAACAGTACCATAAATAACAACGCCACGCTCTTATGAGAGTTGTGTGTACTTTGGACCAGACTGACCTGGTTTAAAGGGTTTCTCTTCACCAGCAGCAGAGTACATGTCATGGAGTGTCCATGGGTTTACCTGAAACAAAAACAAACAACAAAGAATTTTCTTGCTTATTATAATATATATTATATATAGTATTTTAAAATTAAACCCATTTCAAATAAAGACTAGCTTAAAATACTTGCTGAATTTGAATGGAAACCAAGAAATATTGAAAGGCAAAGTGGAATATTGTTGCCCCTGGTGAGAGGCGCCGAGCAGGACTGGGCATACTTGCCCCCCCATCTTGGTGCCTGTACTTTGGGGTTCACCCCGGTGAACAAGAGGGTAGCCTCCCTCTGCCTACGTGTGGGGGGACTGGTCCCGACTGTTGTTTGTGCCTATGCGCCAAACGGCAGCTCAGATTACCCACCCTTTTTGGAGTCCTTGGAAGGGGTATTGGAGAGTGCGCCTCCTGGGGACTCCCTTGTTCTACTGGGGGACTTCAACGCTCACGTGGGCAATGACAGTGAGACCTGGAGGGGTGTGGTTGGGAGGAACGGCCCCCCTGATCTGAACCCGAGTGGTGTTCTGTTATTGGACTTCTGTGCTCGTCATGGATTGTCCATAACGAACACCATGTTTGAGCATAAGGGTGTCCATATGTGCTCTTGGCACCAGGACACCCTAGGTCGCAGTTCGATGATCGACTTTGTTGTCGTCTCATCTGATCTGCGGCCGCATGTCTTGGACACTCGGGTGAAGAGAGGGGCGGAGCTGTCAACTGACCACTACCTGGTGGTGAGTTGGCTCCGATGGTGGGGGAGGATGCCGGTCAGACCTGGCAGACCCAAACGTATTGTGAGGGTCTGCTGGGAACGTCTGGCAGAGTCTCCCATAAGACGAGCTTTAACTCCCACCTCCGGGAGAGCTTTGAACACGTTCCGAGGGAGGCGGGGGACATGGAGTCCGAGTGGGCCATGTTCCACGCCTCTATTGTCGAGGCAGCTTATCGGAGCTGTGGCCGCAACGTTGTTGGTGCCTGTCGTGGCGGTAACCCTCGAACCCGGTGGTGGACACCGGTGGTGAGGGATGCTGTCAGGCTGAAGAAGGAGTCCTATTGGACCATTTTGGCTTGTGGAACCCCGGAAGCAGCTGATGGGTACCGGCAGTCCAAACGGCATGCAGCTCAGGTGGTTGCTGAGGCAAAAACTTGGGCGTGGGAGGAGTTCGGAGAGGCCATGGAGAATGACTTCCGTGCGGCTTCGAGGCGATTCTGGTCCACGATCCGGCGTCTCCGGGGAGGGGGGGTGTACGCCACGAATACTGTTTATAGTGGGGTGGCGTGCTGCTGACCTCAACTCGGGATGTTGTGAGTCGGTGGGCAGAATACTTAGAAGACAACCTCAATCCCACTGGCACGTCTTCCACTGAGGAAGCGGAACCTGGGGACTTTAGATCGGGCGCTCCAATCTCTGGTGCTAAGGTTACTGAGGTGGTTAAAAAGCTCCGCGGTGACAGGGCTCCAGGGGCGGATGAGATTCGCCCGGAGTTCCTTAGGGCTCTGGATGTTGTGGGGTTGTGTTGGCTTACGCGACTCTGCAATATCGCGTGGACATCGGGGGCAGTTCCCTTGGATTGGCAGACTGGGGTGGTGGTTCCCCTATTCAAAAAGGGGGACCATAGGGTGTGTTCCAACTATAGGGGGATCACACTCTTAAGCCTCCCTGGTAAGGTCTATTCAGGGGTTCTGGAGAGGAGGGTCCGTCGGATAGTCGAACCTCGGATTCAGGAGGAGCAGTGTGGTTTTCGTCCTGGTCGTGGAACACTGGACCAGCTCTACACCCTCAGCAGGGTCCTGGAGGGTACATGGGAGTTTGCCCAACCAGTTTACATGTGCTTTGTGGACTTGGAGAAGGCATTTGACCACGTCCCTCGGGGGGTTCTGTGGGAGGTACTCCATGAGTATGGGGTATCAGGCCCTTTGATACGGGCTGTTAGGTCCCTGTGCGACCGGTGTCAGAGCTTGGTCCGCATTGCCAGTAGTAAGTCTGGCTCGTTTCCAGTGAGAGTTGGACTCCGCCAAGGTTGCCCTTTGTCACCGATTCTGTTCATAACTTTTATGGACAGAATTTCTAGGCACATCCAAGGTGTTGAGGGGATCCATTTTGGTGGCCTTAGAATCACTTCTCTGTTTTTTGCAGATGGTGTGGTCCTATTGGCTTCATCAGATCGTGATCTACAGCTTTCACTGGAGCGGTTTGCAGCCGAGTGTGACGCGGCCAGGATGAGGATCAGTTCCTCCAAATCAGAAGCCATGGTCTTGAGCCGGAAAAAGGTAGAGTTCCCTCTCGGGTCGGGGATGAGGTCCTGCCCCAAGTGGAGGAGTTTAAGTATCTTGGGGTCTTGTTCACGAATGAGGGAAAACTGGAGCGTGAGATCGATAGGCGGATAGGTGCAGCGTCCGCAGTGAAGCGGGCTGTACCGGTCTGTCGTGGTGAAGAGAGAGCTGAGTCGAAAGGCAAAGCTCTCAATTTACCGATCGATCTACGTTCCCACCCTCATCTATGGTCATGAGCTTTGGGTTGTGACCGAAAGAACGAGATCTCGGATACAAGCGGCTGAAATGAGTTTTCTCCGCAGGGTGTCTGGACTCTCCCTTAGAGATAGGGTGAGAAGCTCAGTCATCCGGGAGGGACTCGGAGTAGAGCCGCTGCTTCTCCACATCGAGAGGAGCCAGTTGAGGTGGCTCGGGCATCTGGTTAGGATGCCTCCTGGACGCCTCCCTGGTGAGGTGTTCCGGGCATGTCCCACCGGGAGGAGACCCAGAGGAAGACCCAGGACACGCTGGAGGGACTATGTTTCTCGGCTGGCCTGGGAACGCCTTGGGATTCCCCCAGAGGAGCTGGCCCAAGTGGTTGGGGAGAGGGAAGTCTGGGCCTCTCTACTTAGGCTGCTACCCCCGCGACCCGACCCCGGATAAGTGGAAGAGAATGGATGGATGGACGGAAAGTAGAATATTTAAATATTAAACTTTATAAAATGTAAACTTTACATTTCAAATGAAATTGTATTATATAAAAGAACAATAAAAAAGTTCAGACAAAAAGAGTTTCCTAAAGGACTTCTTTTTTGAAAGACTGTTTTAAATGTTTATTAAAATAAAAGTCTAATAATAATCTAATTTATGAGATGAAATGTAAAAATCTTCTACCGTCTGTGAAACCTGATTCTGAGGTCTTTGGTCCTCGACCTGTCGCCGGGCCCGGATCACCTGAGCAGCACTTTCAGCCTGAAACACAAACTGGTTTCAGCCTGAATCACAAACTGGTTTCAGCCAAAACATAAACTGGTTTCAGCCGGAACACAAACTTGTTTCAGCCTGAAAAAAAAAAAAACTGGTTACAGCCCGAATTATAAACTGGTTTCAGCCGAAACACAAACTGGTTTCAGCCTGAATCACAAACTGGTTTCAGCCAAAACATAAACTGGTTTCAGCCGGAACACAAACTAGTTTCAGCTTGAAAAAAAAAAACTGGTTACAGCCCGAATTATAAACTGGTTTCAGCCGAAACACAAACTGGTTTCAGCCTGATTCACAAACTGGTTTCAGCCAAAACATAAACTGGTTTCAGCCGGAACACAAACTTGTTTCAGCCTGAAAAAAAAAAACTGGTTACAGCCTGAATTATAAACTGGTTTCAGCCGAAACACAAACTGGTTTCATCCTGAATCACAATTTGGTTTCTAGCCTGAAACAAAAACTTGTTTCAGCTGAAACACAAACTGGTTTCAGCCGTAACATAAACATGTTTCAGCCTGAAACACAAACTGGTCTCAGCCTGAATCAAACTGGTTTTAGCTTGAGTCACAAACTGGTTTCAGCCTGAATCACGAACACACATTTCAGCCTGAATCGCAAACGTTTCAACCCGAATCACAAACTGGTTTCAGCCTGAGGCCGTTTACACGGACACGGTGGGGGGGAAACGGAGGTTTTGGGTATGTTAATTAGAGGAAAAGATCTGCGTTGACACGGGCGAATTCTAGTGTTTACATGGATCCGCTCAAATCCCCCCCCCCCCCTCATGAATCCATTGTAGTTACCATGCCGGGGTATTAGATGGCGCTGTGAATTTTTGTACCTTCACGTAATGCGCATGCGTGTTTCCTCAGTTTGCTGCTTTCTTCTGGGCTAAAAGTTCAGCTAACAACAACTTAACAACAAGCAATTTGAGCAATTTGAGCAATTTGAGGCTTAGGTGTTAAAGGGTTAAAGCTGGAATTTTGGATAAGAGTCGACAGATTTGACGCCAAGCGGGACCACTTCATCTAACAAGCTCCACACCAGTCGCTGAGTGGACCAGAACAGAGTAAACATGTCGGACTTTAGTCCATGATAAACAGCTGGTTTTCAGCAGGTAAATCAACATTCTTAATAATGTTTGCTTGTGTTTACTTCCATCACACAACAACCAACTGAGTATTTTTTCTTTTCTTTTCTGCGAGGTCGAGAAGTTGTCCTTTCACAAAACGGACCGGTTTGGATGTGGGACCAGGATGAAAACAGCAGAGTCCAGTTCAATAACGTAGTTACAGTTCGGTAAACGTGTTTTAATAGTGTTCAATTTAATTCTCAGTGTTTGTGTGACATACAGTTTGTGGTGTTGAATAAATAAATACAAAATAAACCTGGTGACTTCATTTTCAACTTTAATAATACGCAGCATGTTACGCATCATTTAAATGATGTAACGAGTCCAGACAGCTTCATTTAGCTCAGATAACTTTATATATCTCCCACGCTAAACATAAATATTGTTTATTATTGTTAAACTGTTATTATTTAGCACATGTTATTGTGCAGCGTGACGCGTGAAATGTCCGCCTGCCTCGTTCAATAAACAGTTATATTAGAACTGGATCCAGCTGTGCCTCTTCCAACACAGATGTTGGTCACAGCAGCTTCATTCAGGTGTAGATTAATTAAATATGAGAATCAAAATATACTGTACTCCATCAGTTGTAGTTCAGAAAGCGGTGCGTGTTTCAGCCGCCATTGCTGTTGATAGAAATGCCGGCTGTACGTTCGCTTGTGGCTCAAGCAAAAGCTCAGCGGGAGATGTTGATGTTATCAACGGGGTTCAGCAAAAAACCTCCACTCTGATGCTGGATCCCCACCGCACGCATCTTGCGCAGCCGAAACAGCCACTTTACATTGAAAGTCTATGGGGACGCGCATCTTGGAGCAGCGGGTCGTGTCGCGGCGCATCTACAGCATACAAGCAGCGCGAAAGTGAGCAGCAGCTGTTTCCTACTCCCGCGTCGCATCCGAGCAGCGACTGTGGAAGCACGGAATGCCGTGCTTCCACAGCTCGCTTCAGCTCGCTGCTCAGCAGCAAACAATCAGGACCAATCAGGAGAGACTCTGCCATGTGATCACGTTGGGCACCGCGCGAAACGTTGAACAGACGAAAAAAATCCCGCGGTAAACATGGAGGAGAAACTTACAGCAGGTCGTCAAACTGGGCGCGGGTGACACGGAAGTACCGCTGAAAGCGCTCCTCGTCTGCGCGCAGCTCCTGGATCAGATGGTGAAATTCACCGAATTCATGACGCCTCTCTAATGTGGGGTGAATCCAGAATCGTCGTTGTGCACGGCGTCTGCGTGTTGCTGCTTTGTAGATTAAGTACAACAAGGCAATTCTTCGTATTGCGTCCGCCATTTTTCTGAGACCGGAAATAAACAAACACCACCGGAAGAGGACCAACACGCTCCTCCTCCCACTGCAGACGCGTTAGATGAGGACAGTCATCTGTTGACAAGCAGCCAGTACAGTGCGTTTGGAGATTTTTGGAAGCGCGATATGCTTTAGGTGAGGATGAGGCATAAGAAGTGAAACCTCCAGATTCAAAGAGGGGGGCCAGTGGTGTCGTGTAAACGATCTGCAGAACCGCAGAGAGAAAGGAGCGGTT
>JBBPBX010089208.1:0-14346 GCA_038048925.1 Garcialebias charrua
AGACTTGAGCAAATCCTGAAAGGTTCAAAGATTTATGTAACACATTCATGTTTTCCACTTTCTCATTTTAGTACTCCACTGGTAAAGCCTAGCTAATAAAAGGTCCTATTAATATTTCTTGTTGCTTAGCAACGGCAGGCAGCAAGTAATAGCATTCGGTGGAAAAATAGATGACCGATAAGGAAAAATTCAATTTTTTTCTCATCTCCTGGGAGAAAGTGCCTTATTTCTCTGGAAATGTGATATAAAACTGTAGTTGTTTATTATTAAGAAATATTTTAAAAGAAGTAGAGGTTATTCTCCACTTTCACCATTTTGGAAGAATTCTTATTGCAGCCTGGAATGGCGGCTCATTTGTTTTCTCCGCCTTGATAAAGCCAATTAACCTCACGGATTAAGTTCGTCACAGAATGAAGTTCTGATTCTATTAAATTTATTGTAAATTTAAACATAAGAGATGGTGTTAAGTGGCGCTGACAGTAAATTTGAACAGAACTGGTTTCATTTCACATGGATCACAGGTGTAATTCAAGCTTGTTTTGTGCAAACACACCACCTCATCTAATAATGCTGCTTATCACGGTGATCGCAAGCAACAGGGGAGAGGCTCTACAATGACTATGTTTAATTTAGATACCTCGCCACATCATATTGCAAAAACAACTGAGTAAAACATGAGGTATCACACACATGTTGTCTTCCTCCACACTGTAGATGTGATCAAAAGTGGCATTCAAGCAGAGAACAGAAGCTAAAGAAACAAACACAGATGCAGCTGCTGCAGATAGCCGGCGTTATGAAGCAGATTTGAAGATAAGGTATTTCATATTACACTTAGCCACGCGCTCCTACTGAGATTTATCATGCCATGAAATCGGCTCCATATTGCTCTGTGCCCCATCTCAAGCATCCATCAGCTCATTCTGCTTTCACTGTCAGGAGTATTCAGCCACGGTGGCAATAGAAAGCCATGTCATCTCCCCTGCCGTGCCACCAGCTACCACTTCAAAACAACGCTGCTACTCTGTCGGTTAACCTGCACAACAGCGGCTTGAGTTGAGATTAAAAAGACACCTGCTTTGTTCACTTAGCACAATATGTTTTGTGCAGACTACTTTCGTTGGCCGCAACTGTGTTCTATCCTGACTTTAAAAACTGTGAGATGATGCTACAGTGGGCGACATCAAAACGCTTGAAGAAGGTCGCTCACAGAAAACTATTACAGAAGTTATTTAGCAACAATCTTGCTTTCGTTGTTCTGAAATGTCCTTCAGCAAAAAGTATTTTCCAGCCAAATTTGGGTGTTTCAAAAATGATTTGCTTTATTATAAACCTATATTTTTTTCTCTGACAGAATTTTACATACCTTATTTTCCGCACTATACGTCGCTCCGGAGTATAGGATGCATCAGTCAAAAAATGCCTCATGAAGAGGAATAAACATATGCAAGTCACTTTGTGGTATACTGTAACTTGCATTTATTATATGTTGCTGACCCCTAGAAAATGTGGGCCGGTGTCATGCCAAAAATCAATTGGCAGCCGCGGGAGCACACATGGGAGGACTTTCTGTTGGAGTTCTTCGAAAATTAACAAGATTAACACCTAAAAACAATTATTTGTTTGCTTTTCTTTCTTTTTTTTTCATTTATAGATGGCCTCCCTTCTCACCTTATAGCCATCCTCTCACTCCAATATGTATTTTTTATAGAGAGAAAGAAAAGAGAAAGTAAGACAACAAAACAACAATTATCCACAAAAAGAGCACAAGGCAAACACACCCAACCTCCGTCCGCAATCCTGCAAAGCACATGACAGAACACAGCAACGAAACATACATGCATAAAGACTAATAATATTCATGACCTTGCAGTAGATTTCTATAAATACACATACCCATACCTACAAATATATATACAGTATACATACATATACATTTATATTCATTCATATACCCATCTACATATCTGCATATATCTACATATACATCCCTGCATCCATTTGTGTGTGGTTGTGAGCATGCATAAGTGAATAAGGTTCCTCCAATAGAACATTTAGTAGCGACTGTGAAGCATCAGAGATCCGTCCCCCCAAAGCCCGAGGCAGACGAAGGAGCGATCAAAGCCCAAGACCCCAGGAAGGACCCCGAGCCCAGAGTCCCCAGGGCCACCCGAACAGGACGAGCCACTCGCCCACTCCCCAGATCCGACCAAGGGGAAGAACCGGACGAACCCCACCAGCGACCACATACAATGACCCCCCGGGGTCAACCGCGACAAATTCACAGGCCCCCGCCGGAGCCCGCTGCACCGACGTAGCCCCAGGGCCGGTCACCGAGGCCCGGGCACCGGGGACGCCCACCCCTCAGGCCCAGACCCGACAGGACCAGAGGACACGAGCCCCACCAGGCAGCCACCAGGCCGAGCCGACAAACGCCCAAGCGCCCAACCCCAGATAGTGAGGGCCCCAAGCACGCCCGCAGGCAAAGGAACACCCACCAGGGGGCCACGTGGCAGGAGCGCGACACAATTATTTGTTTGCTTGACATCATAGCAAAGGTGTGCCTCAGTTTAACTTTCCCTTAATGAGTTCCCTTTAATGGTCAAAACAGCTTCATTTCACCTGGGTGGCGCGGCACGTTTGCATCACAGTGAGAACAGTCGCGGTCCCGGTCGCCAACCATGCCAGGGGCGAAGGGGGCACCGGTCCTCCGCTGTCGGAGCGGGGAGGAAGTGCGGAGCAAGGCACGTGGTCTGCGGTCCCGGGAAGCGGCGAGGTGCAGGTGGGGGTATGCTGTAGAGCCACCTTCGTCCCCAGCCTCTTCCAGACCAACCCAGAGCCGGTCGGGGTGCACCGCTGCGTAGGTAAAGCACCCGGCGGGAGCCAGCCAGACATGTCCGTACGAATGAACATTTAAAGCATCAGTCAAAATTTGTATAATGGATAGAAAAAAAAAAGTATATACGTTGCTGCAGACTATACCTCGCAGGACTGGCCAAACTATGAAAAGGAGAGTGACTTATATTCTGGAAAATATGGTACATGCCTTACTTTGGCATGGCCTACAGTTGCATGGCATATGCAGTACAACACTGTGTGCCTTTTCAAAAAAATATGTGTGCTCTTTGTTGTTTTGTGTTCATTACCTCTGCTTTTTTATGCAAGTACGAGCACATCCACACACATGCACACGGTGTGTTTGACACTGCAGTCAGGAGTCTCATTAGTGGCAGCGGAGGAGCCTTGCCTTCTGCTGTCAAGAGTGTATGTCCCTGCCGCTCCTTACAACCGTCTCCTGCATGTCATGTCAGGCAAGGCTCTGATTCTGTGACGCTGATCTCTGTGAGGTGAGCTCAGAGACACACCCGGGCTGAGAGAGAGCAAGAAAGGGGGAGAGAAAAAGACCACAAGAAAGAACAAGAGAAGAAGGGGGAAAATAACAAGAACGAAAACTGGGGTGATGATGGGGTGGGGGACAAAAGCAAAGGAGGCTCCATCTAACATTATCAGTAATGAGGAACATGGAGGACAGTGCCAAGGGGGACATCATGACATTACTATCTGCAAATCAACTGCTGCCTTTTTACAGCCATGTGAACACACACACTGTGAAATGTTCAGAAGGATCCAGTTGTTCTCACATCAGTCACTGTCAAAAATATCAACTCATTTTATCTAGAATATTTACAATAATAATAATTATTATTATTAAACTGGTTTATATACCCCTGAAAACAATGTGGGTATCTTCTTTGTGTTTAGCATCTCCAGTGGTTTATGTAAGATACTGTGCTTCTCACTCAACAAAATTTGTCTTCGGAGAGATGTCGACTTTTTGTTAAAAACAGCGTCTTTTATTTGAACTCCAGTTCATTTCAGTTTAGCACCAAGCCACAACAGAAGTTGTCTCAAAAATATAACCTCACGGATTAAGTTCTTCACATAATGAGGATCTGATATAATTTAATTAATACATTACCATAATTTCTGGTCCATGGAACGCACCTAACTATAAGCTACACATACTAAAATTTAAATAAAACTTAATTTTGTACATAAATAAGCCATGTTTGCGTGTGTACGCCGCGGGTGTCCACAGTTTAACACTAGAAGTCCCAGAGAAGGGTCATTCAACATTTCTACCTTTGGAACCCAGAGACGGGTCGAGTGACCCAAAGGATTTTAGCTAACATCCTATAATGAGCTGTTAACAGGCGCTTTTGTTTTGTAAATAAGGCCATTACTGGCGCACCACAGGAGGGGGCACACTAATTTGACTAAGGCTGCGCTTTTTTGCGCAAGTGAACTTGGCTTCTAAATCCCCCGGTCCCTTTCAGTGGGCTACATATGTTGGTCCGTCACTTGACCTCAGGTCATGTGACCTATGTTGGTCCGTCAGTTGACTTCATGTTGTGTGACCTGTGCTGGTCCGTCACTTGACCTTAGGTCATGTGACCTGTGTTGGTCCGTCACTTGACCTCAGGTCATGTGACCTGTGTTGGTCCGTCAGTTCACCTCAGGTCATGTGACCTGTGTCAGTCCGTCAGTTGACCTCAGGTCATATGACCTGTGTCGGTCCCTCAGTTGACCTCATGTCATGTGACCTGTGTTGGTCCGTCAGTTGACTTCATGTTGTGTGACCTGTGCTGGTCCGTCACTTGACCTTAGGTCATGTGACCTGTGTTGGTCCGTCACTTGACCTCAGGTCATGTGACCTGTGTTGGTCCGTCAGTTCACCTCAGGTCATGTGACCTGTGTCAGTCCGTCAGTTGACCTCAGGTCATATGACCTGTGTCGGTCCCTCAGTTGACCTCATGTCATGTGACCTGTGTTGGTCCGTCAGTTGACTTCATGTTGTGTGACCTGTGCTGGTCCGTCACTTGACCTCAGGTCATGTGACCTGTGTCGGTACATCAGTTGACCTCATGCCGTGTGACCTGTGTCGGTACGTCAGTTGACCTCATGCCATGTGACCTGTGTCGGTCCGTCAGTTGAACTCATGTCGAGTGACCAGTGTCGTTCCATCAGTTGACTTCATGTTGTGTGACCTATGTCGGTCCGTCAGTTGACCTCAGGTCAAGTGACCCGTGTTGGTCCGTCAGTTGACCTCATGTCGTGTGACCAGTGTCGGTCCGTCAGTTGACCTCATGCCGTGTGACCTGTGTCTGTCCGTCACTTGACCTCAGGTCATGTGACCTGTGTTGGTCAGTCAGTTGACCTCAGGTCATGTGACCTGTGTCGGTCCGTCAGTTGACCTCAGGTCATGTGACCTGTGTCGGTCAGTCAGTTGACCTCAGGTCATGTGACCTGTGTCGGTCCATCAGTTGACCTCAGGTCATGTGACCTGTGTCGGTACGTCAGTTGACCTCATGCCGTGTGACCTGTGTCGGTCCGTCAGTTGACCTCATGTCGAGTGACCAGTGTCGGTCCATCAGTTGACTTCATGTCGTGTGACCTATGTCGGTCCGTCAGTTGACCTCAGGTCATGTGACCTGTGTCGGTCAGTCAGTTGACCTCAGGTCATGTGACCTGTGTCGGTCCGTCAGTTGACCTCAGGTCATGTGACCTGTGTCGGTACGTCAGTTGACCTCATGCCGTGTGACCTGTGTCGGTACGTCAGTTGACCTCATGCCGTGTGACCTGTGTCGGTCCGTCAGTTGAACTCATGTCGAGTGACCAGTGTCGTTCCATCAGTTGACTTCATGTTGTGTGACCTATGTCGGTCCGTCAGTTGACCTCAGGTCAAGTGACCCGTGTTGGTCCGTCAGTTGACCTCATGTCGTGTGACCAGTGTCGGTCCGTCAGTTGACCTCATGCCGTGTGACCTGTGTCTGTCCGTCACTTGACCTCAGGTCATGTGACCTGTGTCGGTCAGTCAGTTGACCTCAGGTCATGTGACCTGTGTCGGTCCGTCAGTTGACCTCAGGTCATGTGACCTGTGTCGGTACGTCAGTTGACCTCATGTCGTGTGACCTGTGTCGGTCCATCAGTTGACTTCATGTCGTGTGACCTATGTCGGTCCGTCAGTTGACCTCAGGTCATGTGACCTGTGTCGGTCAGTCAGTTGACCTCAGGTCATGTGACCTGTGTCGGTCCGTCAGTTGACCTCAGGTCATGTGACCTGTGTCGGTACGTCAGTTGACCTCATGCCGTGTGACCTGTGTCGGTACGTCAGTTGACCTCATGCCGTGTGACCTGTGTCGGTCCGTCAGTTGAACTCATGTCGAGTGACCAGTGTCGTTCCATCAGTTGACTTCATGTTGTGTGACCTATGTCGGTCCGTCAGTTGACCTCAGGTCAAGTGACCCGTGTTGGTCCGTCAGTTGACCTCATGTCGTGTGACCAGTGTCGGTCCGTCAGTTGACCTCATGCCGTGTGACCTGTGTCTGTCCGTCACTTGACCTCAGGTCATGTGACCTGTGTCGGTCAGTCAGTTGACCTCAGGTCATGTGACCTGTGTCGGTCCGTCAGTTGACCTCAGGTCATGTGACCTGTGTCGGTACGTCAGTTGACCTCATGCCGTGTGACCTGTGTCGATCCGTCAGTTGACCTCATGTCGAGTGACCAGTGTCGTTCCATCAGTTGACTTCATGTCGTGTGACCTATGTCGGTCCGTCAGTTGACCTCAGGTCATGTGACCTGTGTCGGTCAGTCAGTTGACCTCAGGTCATGTGACCTGTGTCGGTCCGTCAGTTGACCTCATGTCGTGTGACCTGTGTCGGTCCGTCAGTTGACCTCAGGTCATGTGACCTGTGTCGGTCCGTCAGTTGACTTCATGTCATGTGACCTGTGTCGTTGTGTCAGTTGACCTCAGGTCATGTGACCTATGTTGGTACGTCAGTTGACCTCATGCCGTGTGACCTGTGTCGGTCCGTCAGTTGACTTCATGTCGTGTGACCTGTGTCATTTTGTCAGTTGACCTCAGGTCATGTGACCTGTGTTGGTCCGTCACTTGACTTCATGTTGTGTGACCTGTGCTGGTCCGTCACTTGACCTCAGGTCATGTGACCTGTGTTGGTCCGTCACTTGACCTCAGGTCATGTGACCTGTGTTGGTCCGTCAGTTCACCTCAGGTCATGTGACCTGTGTCAGTCCGTCACTTGACCTCAGGTCATGTGACCTGTGTCGGTCAGTCAGTTGACCTCAGGTCATGTGACCTGTGTCGGTCCGTCAGTTGACCTCAGGTCATGTGACCTATGTCGGTACATCAGTTGACCTCATGCCGTGTGACCTGTGTCGGTCCGTCTGTTGACCTCATGTCGAGTGACCAGTGTCAGTCCGTCAGTTGACTTCATGTCATGTGACCTATGTCTGTCCGTCAGGTGACAGACAACAATAGGTCAAGCATGTTTTAGAACACAGCAATGGGCCACCTGCATGTGCCGGCACGCACCTTATATACATGCGCCAAGGACAAGGAGAGTACTTGTAAGCAAAATAATTTATTTGACAGAACATCAAAGTTACAGGATAGTCAGCACAGCAGAATGAGACAATTTTATGCATAAAACTGTTCTGGAGCAGACAAAGCTTTCCGTTCAGTGGATGTCCCAAAATGTTCAACTGTGAGATAACTTCAGGTCTGTTATGTGTGAATTCAGGTCAGGGCCTCTCTGCTGACTAAGGGGGGAAGTGCAAGCAGAGTCTTACTTACCTGGTGGAAACATTGGAATGCAGTTTGTGCAGTCTGGTGTGGTGGGGGTGTCTGAGTTGTGTGCACGCATATTTATAACAAAAGGCAGTTAATGGCCCACTAATGTGGACCCATTAATGGTTGGTTTGGACTAAGGGTCTTTTGACCCTCTTTCAGGACTTCTGGGGGGAGGTCGAAAATCCTGGGACTTCTAGTGTTAATATCAGAAACAGTACACAGCTCCTGATAGAATGTGCAGCTTTTGTTGTAGTTCAAGAATTAACCACCAGATGGACAGGGCCGGATTAACAACCCCAGGGGCCCCTGGGCACCGAAGCTCACAGGGCCCCCCCCCGTAACCTAACACCCATTTTACTATATATATATATATATATATATATATATTGTATTGACTACTACTATATACTACTGTATTGACTGTATTGTATATACTGTATAATACTACTGTATTGACATCATTCAGCAGCAAATCCCATCCATCCATCCATCCATCCTTCATCAGCAAATGATGTCAAACATGAACACTTCTGAAAGAGCAGCAGCTACTGCATTGACATCAATCAGCAGCAAACCAGTAGCAAATCACATCCATCAGAAACATGTTGCAACCATAGTGACACCAGTGCCTTGGTGTGCAGTCCATGCCCACGTGCATGAAAAACAAGTCCATGAGCTCTAAGAAAGCTCGAAGCAGCAGAAAAAGAAAAAGAATTCCCTTACTTTGATTGAAGTGTAGGTAGACAGTCTGTATGATGTTTTTCTCAAGTTCAAACCTGGATCACATGGAACTCAACCATGAATGATGGGGAGCATTTGAGGCCAGGTGTGAGTTCAGGTGTTCTGTTGGGGAGGTCAGCTGCATCCACTTCTCTGCTGTTCCCTGGGACTGCCACCTTTCTTTCTCCTGAGGTGAGACCACCTCACCTCAGGCTGTTTGCAGTCACACATTCCTCATACAGCTCATCCATACTTGTTTAGCCTGCCAAAAGGTGTTAAAAAATTCATTAGTGACACATAGCCTAGGTTATGTAGTGATAAATAAATGGAAAAACGTGTATTGTTTATATTTATAAATTTAGCATTGTAGTATGTAAACTACATTTTGAAATGTATTTATTAATTACCTATATGAACTGTGATTTTTTTAAAGATGGACAAGGTTGTATGTTTGCATAGTGTAAAGTAAATGTATTTATTTTTATTTTATTTATTAAAATTCATTCATTTCACTAAAACAAAGTCAACAACTCAATAAAAAATAAAAAACATACATTCAAAATAAAATGAAAGGCAGCAGATGAAGAATAATCTTATAATCTCTGCCCCTTTTTTACCCAAATAAACTCACAACAATGATTTATCAAAGAACAAAATTAATTGCATCACCAAATGTAAGATTACATCATCTTAAACAACTCAAATAAATTCTTATGTTATTTTTCATATTCCTTCAAAAAAAATCACTTTTAGCAATCTCTTAAATTCACAATTATGTACTTATTTGTACGTGTCAGTTGTACACTTTTGTTTATAACTATCAATAATTAAACATGGTTCACAACTACACTGGAAATTATTGAATTTTTACCTGCCAACCAGGTGAAGACTTTCAGTGATCTTCTCCACTTCTTCTTCAAGGGTTCTCCTGGTTTTGTTACATTTATTATCCGTCCGTCCATCCATTATCTTTACCTGCTTTCTCCTGTGCCCATGTCCAGCACGAAGTTTCTGCCCTGGTGCATGGTTCTGGTGGTCCAGAGCGCCGGGGGCCGTTCTGGATCGTGTACCCAGGCAGGGAGCCTCTTGGTGGGGCTTCAAAGCAGCATGGCCGGCCTGGTTCTCAGTTGAGCTCCGGCGCGCGCCGGGGGCCGTTCTGGATCGTGTACCCAGGCAGGGAGCCTCTTGGTGGGGCTTCAAAGCAGCATGGCCGGCCTGGTTCTCAGTTGAGCTCCGGCGCGCGCCGGGGGACCTTCGGACGGATTTATCTCGGAAACAATGCTTCGTCTGGCGGCCTCGTAGCTGCCGTGTCTTCCGTGAACTGCCAAGACTGGACCAATGAGATGAGCCGGATTCTGTAGTTTCAATCACGTGTGTAAAAGGGCTGTCAGCTCATTGGTCACAGAGCTTCTTCTTCTTCTATTGTTTATTGGCGGTTGGCGAACTTATTTTAAGCACATTACCGCCACCAACCGGACTGAGTGTGTGCATTGCCGTCTGCTCCCAATCATACACGTCATGTCAACAAACTAAAAGACACTTATGAGTTGTTTTTGAAAAACAACTTTTTATTTTATTTGGGTTGGATAATAAGGAAAATTGAGGACAAAGCATTGTTTTATCTACGTCTAGCGACAATAAAAAAATAAAATAAAAAATAAAAAATTTCTGCCAGGCTGAACTGCTCACTCCTGGCCAGCAGAGGGCCCCATTGAGCTGTCGGGCCCCTGGGCACCCGCCCGGTGTGCCCGTATTATAGATCCGGCCCTGCAGATGGAGTTTCATAGACTAGGGGTCACCAACCTTTTCGAAACTGAGAGCTACTTCGTGGGTACGGAATCATACAAAGGGCACCAGTTTGATAAACTCTTCGGAAATAACAAAGCATAAATTGAAAAAAAGTATAATAAACATATTTTTAAGAACATAGTTTTAAGATAGACATTTTAAAATATATATAAATACAAAAAAAGAATAACAACTGAATAAATGAAAATTTAAATGCAGCTTAGTAGTGAGTTGTGCTATTTTTAGAACAGGTCCGGGGGCACCTCAAATGGTCCTTGGGGGCACCCGAGTGCCCGCGGGCACCATGTTGGTTACCCCTGAGTGTGTATTGGGCAGCAATGGAAGTACCCAGGTGTGACGAAGCTACTACTGGTAAATTATTCTGTCTGCAGGAAGCTCAATAGCTTGTGAAAAACATTTTTTAATAAAAACTTTACATTAAAATTACTGTAAATATATATTTAAAGAAAACATAAATTAGCTGTGGCATAGTATAATCTGCATTGTCCAAAGAGTGAAAAAGTAGCGGCTTATACATCGGAAATTACTTTATATCAAAATGCAAACAAATACTGTATGCAGAACTAAAGTTACCATTAAGTGCAGTTTTTAATGTAAGGGTGTGTGACTCTGGTAAAATATATTATAGCATTGAATAAATCTAACAATACGAAATTATTGTAACATATTTTAAAACACAAACAGTTTGGTTTTAAACGTCTTTAAACATTTGTGTTTTCCTGTGTGAAACATCCACTGCTCGTCATTATCTCTTATCCAATGCCTGATGCCACAAGAAGGCAGGAACAGCATTTTCCCTTTGCTTTCATACATAAGTAGCAAATGATTCATGAATCCACTCTGTTATTAATTTTCCTCAGCTTGTGTAAATGACCCTCCAGGGCATACATAAGCTTGATAAACCAAAGACATGCATGAAGGGAGAACGAGACTCCGAGACGAAGAGCGTAAGGAGGCGGAGGAGGAGGGAGAGGTGGGAGGCTTGAAGGCTCTTTGAGGAACAGAGTTGTTAGTGCGTTGCCCTCAGGGTGAATGAGAAGTAGCTTTGAGGGCTGTAAGATGCAGGGTTTGTTCCCAACCTAAAGGCGTGTTTACCACCTTGTTGCACAGCGGCTGTGCTTTTGAAGGATCAGTCTCGAAGGCTCCTCTAATTAACCTGTCATGGCAGGGTGCCTGCAGGGATAATGTTCTATTATTATAGTCATTTGTTTCAATTAAACGTTGGCTGATTTTACAATAGCAGCCGTGAACCTGTGTGAGTGAGCCATCACTCCAAACAAGATGGCTCCAGTCAAGCAGTGAATGGCGAGAAAAGTGTACGGAATCGCAGAGACATCCTTCAAAGTAAGAATGTTTTCAAATAACAGGACAGAATGGGATTAAGGAAATTTATGATTCTGCGGATTAAAATAATCAGCATGTGTTGTCCCTTCAAGATCCCATTCAGACAAACAATGTGCAATAATAAAAAGAAAACTGTTCATAATTACCGGTTTCCATTGTCGAACTTAGTTACCAAAAGGAGCCAACATTTAAAAACTTTGTTCGAGTCACGGGCCGCTTTCAGCTGATACATTAAAGCCCTATTCGCACGAGATTAGTTTTACCTAGGGACCACATGCTATTAGTATTAATTACAAAGACTGTGTTGTTAATCCTGTGCGAATCGGCCATGTCAGTAATTTGTAAAATAAAAATTTCCCACCAAATTATCTACTATATGTTGCCGAGGTCCTGTGATAATACTAGTCCAGTGTGAATAGGCATCGCTGTGATTTGGACAGAAATGGGCAGGATCCGATAAGTAATTATGTGGTTTTTGTTTGAGCAAAATCATTTGGAAAAATACAGAAGAAGGCTATTTTAAATGAACAGGCAGCTCGCTTCGGCTTTCGTAGATGCTACTTCCTTCACCGCAGATGACAACGGGTGCAGAGCTGTGCGTGTGATCAGCTGACCCATCCATCCATCCCACTTCTTCCTTTTCGGGTAGCGGGAGTCGCTGGTGACCATATCTAGCCATCACTGTGTGAGAGGCGGGGGACACTCGGTCGAAAGTCCATTTCAACCGGCGGGTCATGCGGACGCACAAGGCCGGTGACAGTTGTCCATCTGAACTTAACGTGGCTTTTTTTAAACCTCTTAAACCATCCGGTCAGACCTGCCTCCTCCTCAACAAGTAGATTAACACAATTTTATATTGTACATTTTTTTAGTTTTCTTTGTGCTAATTTGTAAAACCACATCAAAGCCTGAGACCGTCCCGGACCACACATTAAGCACATTATTATGGACCGGCCCGTTCGTGACAACGCAGCGTGTTAACATCATATCCACAAGACGTCTGTAAATTTCAGCTAAATCTCAGACTTTGGTTGTCCTGTGCGAATTCGCCACATAAAAAGCAGACGTTGGGGAGTAATTTATTTATTACATGTGGTCCCTAGGTAAAACTAGTCCCATGCAAATAGAGCTTAACTCGAGTCAGATATCTGATATGTTTTCTTGGTTGCAGGTTCATGAACAAGAGTTTGATCCATCTCATTTGGCATTCTGTTACTCTTTCCCCATCCATCAATAATGACGGGATGATCCAACCTTCTTTCTGGCTTCAAAGTTAGCCAGCTGGCAAGATAAATCTATACTAAATTATGTATTTATGTTTTTTTTAAGAAAAATTAAAAGATATACTCTGTTTTACATTTAAATTATCTTGAGGGATCATATTTGGCCTTTAGCTCTTGAGTTTGACATATGCACAAGCTTCATGCACCTAATTAAAAAGTGTTGTGACCAGTACCAAGTCAAAACATGACAATCATATTAGATATTCTAGAGTCTGCATTTTGTACAATGCCAGTACAATAAAATGTAATTAACCAGCAGATCTGAATGATGAAACAGATGACAGTTTGCTATAATAATCCAAGAGACATAAGAGAGTTTAGCAGCTTTAATCTGAAGCAAATTCTCCCTTTTCTCCTTGTAGCTGTTTATTATAGGCCTCTTCTCTTTTCTCACATCTCTTTGCTGGTGGTCAAATCTCTTTAGCTAAATCAAATGGTGCAGGCAATTGAAGCAGCAGTGAAACCATTTCAAAGGTAAGGTCACCAGGAGTAAAGGGAACAATGGCTTTGTGATATTCCATCTCTCACACAATGTGCTACACATAATTGGAAAGCCTTTGTTATTTGACTCCCATTTGACTATGATGTACAAGATGTGAATACAAACACGACAGCCGTAACAAAAGAACAAGCTCACTTCAAGTTTCCAGGCTTTACATCACAGTTTAGGTTTGCCTGGCTGCTCGTCATCAAACAAAATATTTAACTTTCCCCGTTGATGACGCCTGGGATTAATTTTCCTAGTTGGGCATCTTTTTTTGTGTTGGTTTTGTTTGTTGGTTTGTTTTTTGTGCTTGCTAACTTTTTGTCTTCAACTGCCAATGTTTTAAATAATTTACAATGATGTCAATTTTCCATGATTCAAAAAATAGTTTTATTCCCTTATTATTTGTGTCAAAAACCTATTAAAACATTAGCAAGAGTAGTTACATCAGAAACAGCACTAACCATTTAAATCCTATTGCTCTTCGTGCACTCCAACCTTTTATGGGCAGCCCTTTGAATGACACCATTAAGAATTAGCATACAGTACCTATGGCAACCAGCAACCTTTGTTGGATTCTTTCATAATATTTGTACAGCCGTCTGCAGCTGACTTTATTTAGCTTGGGCTTGATGCTGCTGTGTGATAACCCCTTGCTTTTCTTTCCCTTTCTCACGCAGGTGAAAGCACCAATTAAAAGCACTCAGAGACATTTGAAAAAGGATATGGGAATGACTATTAGAAGTACATTATCACGGTGGCAAGGCTTTAAATAATGTGCACCGGTTATGTTGTGGGAGTAAGGCTGTTTTACTTATAGAAATTGGATTTATTGGAATAGTTTATGCATCTAATTTCTACAGTAAAATACTTTAATAGATAGAACTGAGCAGAGAAGTGTAGTACAAAAAACCTAGTGCAATAAAATAGAAGTGAATGTAAATTGCCTAATCAAAACTGTAATATTTTGCACAGTGAAGTGTTCAGTATGTAAGATTTAGGGGTAAAAAATGGCCACATTCTCCATCTTGAGAAGTTAATTTGTCGATTCCCAC
>JBBPBX010089211.1:0-14345 GCA_038048925.1 Garcialebias charrua
ATTGGTGCAGAGATACTTTTCTTGAAGCTGGTTCGAATCTCACTCGGTACGGTTAAAACTTATTTTACGTTTGTCTTTTATTGGATAAAAAAATGAGGACTGAGATTAAAAGGAAGGAGTTTGTGAAACTCCTTCTTTTTTTTATCCAATAAAAGACAAAAAAAAAAAAGATAAGTTTTAACCGTACCGAGTGAGATTCGAACCAGCTTCGAGAAAAGCATCTCTGCACCAATCGCAGGTTGAGTTACCAACTGAGCTACTGGACAACTTGCAACTCGTAGGTCCACTCTGGGTTTTAAAAGATTGCCCCTCAGAAAATCCTTGCTTCGCACGTGTAAAATAATCTGATTTGTAATCAGTTCTTCAAAAACAGTAAACTCAGAAACACTAATATACTGTATATTCAGCTAACACATTTTTTTTGTCGTTTCTGTAGTTAAATTTTAATGAGATATATTCGAGCTGAGGTTGTTTGAGATGACTAAATAAAGGTTGAATGAATATTCGCGCTGAGGTTGTTGTTAAAACGAGCTGATGACTCAACACGCAGCAGTCCCGACACTGCGCGCAGAAAGTCCCACCCCCGCAAAATCTCTGCTGGCGCTATGAATTCTGGGATAGCCTCCGTCTTGAAGGATTCACGAATGCATCCTTCGATTTCGGCAGGAAGTAGGCCGCATTCCTCGGCCGCATGAGGAGGAGTCTTCGAATTGGGACAGTCCTCCGCGCGGGGCAATGACGTATGCGGCCGACAAATGCGCACTCATGAGGATGCAGCCCCTGAATTGAGACACAGCCTATGAATCTAGCTTGAGCCGGCGAGTTTCTACTTCCTGGTTCAAAGGGTGGAGGACGCCGGTCTGCGGTGGAGATCGAGGGCTGGTGGAGTAGGCTAAAGGCTAACTGCTAAAGGCTGAAGACTTCATAAACCAACACCAACGGGCGAGTGTCACATTTTGTGAGTACAGAAATGGCAAAATCTAAAGCAAAAAAACAGGATCTGATGGAGACTAACACGGATGATTTGGAGGAGATAAAAAAATCTCTGAACTTTATGAGTGAAGAGCTCAGGAACGTATCAACCCAACAGAAACTTCTGCTGGATGAAGTGAAACAATTGAGATTACAAATAAATTTGAAGGATAAAAAAATTCTGGAACTTGAACATAGAGTCGAGGAACTTGAAATAAACGCAAGGCAAGACAATCTCGTAATATCCGGTCTTGTGATTAAAACTCGTTCAGACAAAAAGACCACTACCAGTGATGGAACTGCTGAAAATGCGTCTTCACAGGAACAGCGATCTTTGGAAGAGCAAGTTGTGACTTTTTTACAAAATAAGAAAATAGAAATTAATTCTGAAGACATATCTTTGTGTCATACCTTGCCTAACAAAGTTGAAAAATCCAAACCGGTTATCGTTGTAAAATTTATTAGTAGAAAAGCTAGAAATACAGTAATCATGCAAGCAAATAAACTCAAGGGAACAAATGTTTATATAAACGAACATTTGACAAAAAAATGGAATTATTGCACACGAAGCAAGATTGTTAAGGAAAAAGGAAAAGGTAGTGTCTACGTGGACAAGAAATGGAAAGATCTGGGTACTGTCATGATCCACGTTCTGTCTTCCATGAGTTATTGTTATATTCTTAGTTTATCATGTCATGTTCACAGCAATCACATCATTGTTCCCTCCGCCCTCCTGCCCAATGCCTCATTAACGATCATTGCACTCACCTGTTTCTTCCTGTATTTAAGTTCCACGTCCACAGTCATTCCTTGCCAGATTTATGAACGGTTTTGCCTAGTAATTGTCCAGCGCCCATGTCTTGTCCTGTCTTGCTTGCTACGACTCTGTTTTGGTTTTTTGGTCTCACGTCTCTCGCCTCAGCCCCTATTGGTACTGTCTCGGACTCTGCTTCCCTGGTTTTGACTCCTGCACTCGCTACTGGACTTCGCCCTCCTGCCTCTCTCCTTGTCGGACCTGTTCAGCCATCTGCCTCACGGAAACGAACCCAAGACTGCCTTTCACGACCACGAGTAAAGCCTGCCTCTTTCAACATTATTCGCCTCTCTGCCAACCTGTGTATGACCTCGCTTCGAACCAAGGAAAACCCCCTTCGTGTGAAAGTCCGCACGAAGCACCAACGTAAACAAGGAAGTAAAACTGGACTACGTCACCACCGGCCTACGTCATCAAGGAATTCCCTTCTGATCAGAAACAGCCTAAAAAGGTTAGTGTTTTTATTTAAGATAAAAACATCTACCTGTTCAAGCCCTGTCACTAATATTTTAATCTCTTGTGCAGAACTCAAGTTACCGGTGACGATCAAGACCCATTCCAGTTTCCTGTTTCTTAATAAAATTGTTAAAACTTCTCCAGTGTTCAGTTTGTTAGTGAAACTCAAAAACGCAGTCTTGACAGGTACGGGCACAGGAAGGATCGCAGGCAAAAATGATACAAGATGTGAAAGATTTGGAAAAATTTGGATAGTATAGAAGGTGTCTATGTCCTGTTATGTCTAAACAAAGTTATGATGAAGTAAATCAACATGATGAAGAAGCACACGGTTAATGATGATGCATGATGATTCGATATCTAAAATATATAATGTTGATGAGGAATTCGAGAGGTCTTTTTCCAACTAAAAAAGAAAGTAAATACTATAATGAAGAGCAGTTTATTGATGTGAATATAACAGATGATGATCTTTCTTTAATTCACCTAAACTGTAGAAGTATAAATGCAAATTTATCATACATGTTAGATAATCTCAAAAACATTAATAAAACTTTCAAAATAATAGCATTGTCGGAGACATGGCTTAATGATGATAATATAAATAATATACATATTGAAGGATATGAATTACATCATATGAATAGGAAAAATAAAAAAGGCGGAGGAGTGGCTTTATTTATAAACAAGGAAATAAAATGTAAATTAATTAAAGATATGTCAATTGTTGTTGACAATATGATGGAAATGATCACAGTGGAAATTATAAACAAATGTGGAAAAAACATTATAATAAGCTGTGTCTACCGATCACCATCTTCAAAGATAGAGATATTTAATGATAAAATATTGGAGTTGTTAGTTAAGAGCAAAAATAAAAAAGTTTTCTTATGTGGTGACTTCAATATTGATTTAGATAACAAGGCAGATCCTAATAATATCAGTATATTTGTAAATTCAATGTATAGTTTAAATCTATATCCGTTAATATCAAATCCGACGAGAATTACTACCCAAAGTGCAACATTAATTGACAATATATTCACAAACATAACAGATGGGGAGGTGATAAGTGGTATATTGATGATGGATATCAGTGATCATTTACCGGTTTTCTCAATTTACAAAAGTCCATCCATCCATCCATCCATTTTCTTCCGCTTATCCGGGGTCGGGTCGCGGGGGTAGCAGCCTAAGTAGGGAGGCCCAGACTTCCCTCTCCCCAGCCACTTGGAGCAGCTCCTCTGGGGGAATCCCAAGGCGTTCCCAGGCCAGCCGAGAAACATAGTCCCTTTATTTACAAAATTTACAAAAGTGATGATAGTAAACCAACAACAATTAAAAGAAAACATAATATAATAAATACATCAAAAAAAGCATTAGACAAATTCAAAGAAGATCTAGACATACAAAAATGGGATGAAGTTTATGTTGATGACGTAAACAAATCTTACGATGAATTTATGAGGATCCTTGAAAATTTGTTTAAAAAAAATTGTATGCAGAAAATCTACATTAAGGATAAAAAAGTAGATCATCCTTGGATGACTAATGGATTAAAGAATGCATGTAAAAAAAGAATAATCTATATTCACGTTTCATAAAGTCTAGAACATAGGATGCTGAAGAAAAATATAAAAAGTACAAAAATAAGTTAGTAGGGATTATAAGAAAACATAAGAGGGAATACTATAGTCAATTATTACATAAATGCAGTGGTGATATGAGGGCGACATGGAGAGTAATTAACAGTGTTCTAAATAAACATAAGGGTAACATGGGATTGTCACAACATTTTGTGGAAAATAATGTAGAAATTCATGATGACAAAGAAATTGTAAATGGTTTCAATAATTATTTTGTAAATGTGGGATCTAATCTTGCAACCTCAATTCCTAAAATAGATGAAAACGTGAGTTATTTAATCAGTGGTTGTGTAAACAGTATGTTTTTAAATGGAACCACTAAAGAAGAAATAATGAAGGTTGTTGGACAATTTACTGATAAAAGATCTAAAGACTGTGATGATTTGGATATGATGGTTGTGAAGGAGATAATAAGTCATATTATAGAGCCACATCTGTAATTTATCACTTTCTAAAGGTATATTCCCTGAAAAAATGAAAATTGCAAAGGTGGTTCCAATTTTTAAAAATGGGGAGAAATGTTTATTTAATAATTATAGACCTGTTTCTTTGTTGCCACAGTTTTCAAAAATCCTTGAAAAATTATTTGTGTCCAGACTGGACAAGTTTCTTGATAAAAACAATATCTTGAGTAATAGTCAGTATGGTTTTAGATCAAATAATTCGACAAGTTTGGCTCTTATGGAACTGATAGAAGAGGTTACTTCAGCAATAGATGATAAGCAGTATTGTATGGGTCTGTTTGTTGATTTGAGAAAGGCTTTTGACACCATTGACCACACCATTTTACTTGAAAAATTGCAACAGTACGGTATTAGAGGTCTAGCCATACAGTGGATATCTAGTTATTTGAAGGGCAGAAAACAGTTTGTACAAATTGATGATGTGAGATCTCAACTATGCAGTATTTCGTGTGGAGTACCACAAGGTTCAGTGCTTGGCCCTAAGTTGTTTATTTTATATGTAAATGATTTAATTAAGGTGTCTGGGATTCTAAGGTGTGTTTTATTTGCAGATGACACTACTTTTTTATGCTCGGGTAGAGACTTGAATCAGACGTTTGAATTAATGAAGATGGAGTTTGACAAAATTCAAACTTGGTTTAAATTAAACAAGTTATCACTGAACGTGGAAAAAACTAATTATATGATATTTAGTAAAAAAAGTCAACTATGGATTTTCTTTTCAAGATTGATGGTGTGGAGATACAAAGAGTGAATGAAGTAAAGTTTTTGGGTGTGATTATCGATGATAAATTGTCATGGAAAAAACATATAAATTTTGTAAGAACTAAAATGTCTAAGTCCATGGCAGTACTATATAAAACGAGGGACTTACTGACAGACAAGGCTTTGTGTTTACTGTATAATACAATTGTTGTGCCAAATTTAATTTATTGTATTGGTGTCTGGGGTACAGCTTGTAAAACTGCAACCAAATCTATCTTTATTTTACAAAAAAGAGCTGTACGAATTATCTCAAGAAAACATTATTGTCATCCTTCAAGTATTTTATTTCATCAACTGAAATTACTCAAGTTTTATGATTTGGTAGACTACTTTATTCTATTACTAATGTACAGGGCTCAGAATCACAATTTACCATCGAACGTACAAGAGTATTTTGTAAAAAGGAGCAGTTGCTATAATTTAAAAGGAACTGATATTTTTGTTAAGCCAAAGTTTAGAACAAGTTTGCGGGGTAGGTCTACTTTAATGAGGGGAATTGATCTATGGAATGGTTTGAATAATGATATTAAAAATGAGGAATCATTATTTGTATTTAAGAAAAGGATAAAGAATATAATGCTGACGAGATACATTTAAGTTAGTTAATATTAGCGAAAACTATAAAGAATAATTGTGATATGTTTTGGGTTTTGTTGTATTATTTGTGATTATTGCTTGAATTGATTGTTTGAATTGATTTTGTTAAGAAGGGGCAGAATTGATAAGATTTAATTCTTCTTCTGCCGCCTTTCATTTTATAGGTATTTTATATTTTTTTCTCTTGAAATTTGTATTGTTTTTAATAATAATAATAATAATAATAATTGTCTAATCTTGTCATCTGCGTATGTTTCCCATACACAGACGAAATGGAAATGAAACGAATAAATAAACAAACAAACAAACATCATTGTCCAACCTGGTGGAGCGATGTGCAGCACTGTCTTTCACAAAAATTCAGAGCACACAGCTTTCAACAATAATAACATTGAGGACAATAACAACAACATTGCCAAAGAAGCTGACAGCGAACAAAATGCTGACAGTCAACAAGATCCTGAAGGTCATGACACTGTCTGTCTAACAGATGGTACCGCAGAAGGCACGGATGACTCCCCAACCGAGAGCACAAGCCCGGTAAGTGAACCTTCAAATACAGGTGAGGCAGAAGAGACACAACAGTTGGACCCAACCCTGGCCCAACAAGAGAACCTACTCTGCGAGCTGACACATTCAGCACTCACTGAACACTACCTGCCTCAGGTAGAACAAGGTGTAGAGATCCATGGATCCCACACCGATGATGCTGACAGTCCGGAAAATGACAGTCGATAAGACGTTGACAGTCAACAGGACATTGTCTTTACAGATTGCGAGGACCCCTCATCAGACGAAGGGGGGAGACACTCGCACACCAACGACAGTGACCCGTTGCAGTCTGAACAATCAGGCACACCTGCGACTGCGCCGACAGTTGTGACACACCTGAATTACACAGAAAGAGGTAAACGTAAGAAGAAGCATTGGCCGAAACCTAAAAGGTTCCTGTGTACTGTCTACTCTCAGCTGCGAAAACAGCTTAATCTAAACAATGGCATCCTAACTTGTGCCTATGGACGGACGTCCTCACTTGGGTGCGTGGTCCCCCATGACCACAGGGGGTTGATGTTAGGTCATCATGCCCTTGACAAAGACAAAGATTTCAATAACCCCACAAACAACAAAGATCTTGCAAACTCATAGACTTCATGGGAAATTAAGGTTGTCCAAGCACACGATAGTAAATAAACTAAACAGTTTAAACTATATTAGTTGATAAAAGAAACCGTTCCAACTAGAACTTAGAAACGCTAAGTCTAAAAACCCACACACAAAAAAAACTAACCTTAAAGCTGCAGTATGTAGCTTTTTTTATGAACATATTTCTTCACTCTGTCACTACCTCCTGACAGACTGATGTTAGCCAGGTAATCTCTGAAAAAAAAAAAAAAAAATATTGTCCCCTTGCTTCTCCAGGTGGTAAATAAGCATTTCTAAAAAGAAAAGGTGACCCACCATTTTCCAGCCAATAAAAACAGAGTTTGTAACCAGCCAATAAAAACAGAGCTTGAATTTGAATCAGCCAATAAAAACAGAGCTTGAATTTGAAATTTAACAGACCACAAGGGGGCAGAGCGGGATCAGAATGCTTTGCCTGTTGAAAATATTTCTAAGTGCTGGAGTTCTACAGAAACTGCATACTGTACCTTTAAAGAGCGACTCCACACCCTGTGGATCGGTAACTCCTCCCCCGAAGCAGTTTGAAAATTTCCCTCAAAATAGGCGTGTCGAGAGTCGAGCAGGGGAGGAGGTTGGGGGTTGTCCTGTGTTCACGCCCCCTCTAGTGGTAAACAGTGTTGCCAGATTGGGCGGTTTACCGCCATTTGGGCGGTTTTCACTCTCTACTTAGCGGCTAAAAATAGCTTCGGGCGGGTGGTGATAATTTGGGCGGATTTGGAGTCAGATCGGCGGTTTCTGAGTTAACTATTAAATGAATTTCAAACAATCATTCATCATTATTTCATAGCTCCTCTGATCTTTCTCCATCACTGATTGGCTATTGTCATCTGCCAGGGCGATCCCAACAGAGAACTGGTGAGGCAGTTAGTGGACGCCTCGTTGAGTGGGCTGGTCCGTAGCGGCGGTACGTCAGAGCGGCCGCCATATTGGATGTGGCAGAACTGCCGGTCAACTGATAGAAGGAAACGGACTGAACTTCATAAAGCACCGTTTTACAAAGTGTTTTATGCCTGTCATTCACACACACCGTGTGAATGACATTTGGACATATATTTGGAAAGCAAACATGCACCAAAGACAACATTTATAACTTTTAAAGTGATTAATAAAAATGTTTATTTCTTAAATGTTTAGGTTACAGTATAGGTAAACACTAATTTTGAGTGTTAACAACTAATAATGTGTGTAACACTATTACTGTGATGATAAATATAGAAATATTCATTAGTGAACATTTAATGTGTCTATAATAATCAGTTCTTGAAATGTGACATGTTGATTTTCTTAATAAAGAGCACTAATGATCACATTTAACTGGTTTTGATTAATCACATTGAACAAATAAACACCGATATATATATATATATATATATATATATATATATATATATATATATATATATAATTTTTTTTGTAAATACAGAAGTAAAAAAAGAAAAAGTCTGTTGGATAAAAGAAGAAGCGTTTCTACAATTTTTTAACCCATCCAGAGGACCTAACTCTTATCCCCCCCCCCGCTTTGCTGTATGTGATGTGTCACGTGACACTTTCTGATTGGGCGGTTTTTCGGCGGTGTTTAACAGATTTTTGGGCTGGAAAACCTGGATTCTATCTGGCAACACTGGTGGTAAACTCCCACCCCTCCCCAAGTTTAGATTTCAAAATGGCGGATAGTCGCGTCTTCATTAAGTAAATACCTAAACTTGTACTAAAATAACAGTTGTAAAATGTTGTTGCGTGCATTTAATCACACACACACAGCTTATGCGTATGCTTCTGAACACAGAACACATTAAAAACCTGTGTTTAGCTGCATGGCATGCAGTGTACAGCTGTGTTTTTGTCGTTTGTCACTTTAATTTGCCACATCTTATTACTTAGCACATTACAAAAGTAACGTTTCATAATATTTTATTTTAAAATATTGATTTAATCTACCCTCGTTTTGTTTGACGTTTTGGCTTAATTTTGTTATGCAACCCAGAACACACGTTGTTTTTTGAATTGACTATAAATGAGCACTAAACAGTGGTAAAATCTTTTATTTGGTTTCCAAAGATCCGTGTTTAGAAACATATAAGCTTGTATGATATTTGTTAGGACGTGTACACAGTGTTTGTTTAAGCTATGTGTCAGCTAATCAAAACTGAGCACAGCTGGTAAGATTGATGAGAAATAATTTTTTTTATGCAAACCAAACAAATTGCAATGATTTTAACAATACTGTGTATCCCTTAAAATGTTTTTTTCAGAGAACTGTGATGACTCGAGCACCCAACAGCCACACAGAGTAATTGCAGCCAGGGTTTACTTTAACCTAGACGATCCCATGATGATGACCTGCATCCACGACAATGTTGGGGTGCTACAGTTGAGACCCTGGTGTTTTCTGGCTAGCAGATGAAGCATCCTGCAGGTGGTCTCAAGTGTTTGGGACTCGTTTTGGCTGTCCACTCACTGCGTCCATCCAGAGGAGCTGGAGGTGGTGTCCCGTGTGACACGACACAGAACTTTTTTTTTGTTTTGAATTAACTTACTGTTAATAAAATGAATCATAAACAACGAGGTTTTGTAATCAATTTGTTTATTTTATTTGTTTTTTCGCATCATGCATGAACCAGGGACACGTTGTAGCAGTGGACCTCACACTCTCTCCATCCCGACCCTGGATATTTGCAGTCCTGAAAAGAGAAAAGATCAAAAGTTTAATCTGAGTAAATGTAACATTTTAATGGAGAAAGATGTTGATTCAAAATTTCACAGTGTCAACAAATCCCCAAAATGTTGGGACAGGTAGCAATGAAGAAATAAACAAGAATTAATGTTGCATAAACTTTTTAAAAACTTTTTAATATAATGTCCGCCATAATAAAATAAATAAAGTAATAATAATAATTCATTCATTCATTCATTCAACCTTTATTTATACAGGCTAGCCTCGTTGAGTCACGGGGACTCATTTACAAGAGGGACCTGTCTCACTCACACCAAACAACCATCCACTCTCACACTCACACCTAGGGTCAATTTAGAGTCACCAATCAGCCTAACATGCATGTTTTTTGGTCTGTGGGAGGAAACCGGAGTACCCGGAGGAAACCCACGCATGCACGGGGAGAACATGCAAACTCCACCCAGAAAGGCCCCCGGACCAGGATTTGAACCGGCAACCTTCTTGCTGAGAGGCAGCAGCTCTACCAGTTGTGCCACCGTGCTGCCCATAATAATAATAATAATAATAATAATAATGAATTCCATTTATAATGCACTTTTCATTAATAAAAATCTCAAAGTGATTAAATAAAAACATAATAATTAAATAATAATACCTGCAGACAGAGGGTAGGGTACAAAAGTAATAAATAAAACATGAATACAGTACCTGGTGAATCAGCTCATGTCACCTCCAAAGTGACATGTCAACATGTCTCCTTGATGCTTGATGTCTGTGAAACACGGCTCAGATTCCCTGGATGTGTAATGCCTCATGGATCTGAAAACAAAATACTAATTTTAATCACCTTACAAACAAGCATACTGTACTTGAGAAAAATTACTGTTTTCACTTTGTTGATCTGTCAAACAGATGACCCAGTGCAAAATAAATACTGCTGCCCATGATACTCAATTCACCAAGTACATATTATTTTATAAATACCTTTGATCCACAACATTATTTGCAGCAAAAGAACACCCGTGTCTAAAACATTGTAACTAGTACAACAGCTAAAATTACCAACAGCAAGTCTCCATTGGTTTTTGATGTCACGGTCTTCCTTATCTGAGTTCATGAGTTCACACACTCTGCGGTGTTCATAAGAAACACTAGATTTTTAACATTTAAACACAACTACAACACAAACACGTTGATCAGCAACAGAACGCCGCGACCTTATGTGGGGCCACACCGAAGCAAAGCTGCAGGCCGCAATAAACAGCACATGAAGAAACACGTCATATACTCAAAAGATAAATTATGGAATGGAAAGGTGTAAGATGGTACTCACCTCCAAACGGATTGTACCCTGATGGTGTAAGGGTGGGTGAACATCAGTTTGAAGAGCTTTCTTGGAACATCGTGGCTCTTCTATGCTAATGCTATGTTGCTAATCGCTAATCCAACCCCTGAACTCTGGAGGGGGAGTGACCATAGAGTGACCTTCTCGGGGGAGTGGCTCCACTTTTATACTGAGGCAGCAGAGGCTGTGACGACATCGTGCGAAAATTAATGACTGTGCGAAACGTAAACTAATGAGAAAATCAGGGTGCAATACCACAGTTCAACCCATAGGACTAGGAATACTCGTTTTTAGACCAAATATTGCCGATTTTAACTAATACGAACAATTTCATGAAAATTAACACAGAAATACTGCTCTGAAACATTTTAAACACATTCTAGGGAGTTTATCAGCTAAAAAAAGTTAATTTTGGGTTTAGTCGCACTTTAACCGTTTAAATCTGCAAGATTTAATTGACATCGGTTATAAAGCTAAGACCTGTTTTTCTTGTGTGATACACGTTGGAATCCGACGACAGGAGTGAGTTGAAGCAGTAAAACGTTGTTTTCTAGTTGCTTAATTGCTACTTTTTGTTGTTATTGAAACTTGGTATTGTTTTCTGAACACCTCCAGCCAAAAGAGGTTTTTAATTAATGTTAGTTAAAGACTTAAATGGATTTAACTATGCCAACATGCAGTTTCATTTTGTTAAACCTCAGTCATTGAAGAATCCATGTAGTTTAAAGCTACTTTAGGTACCATAAACTACACTGGTCTCGTAATTTCTAAATTGAACCGATTCGATCGTTTCTATTCTAGATCATCTATTCATTTTGATGAGTCTCGCCATAGACTTCAAAATTTATAGGGAATATCAAATCTTGCGTCGTTCGTCTAAAAGGACAACAGACATTTAGACCAAACTATATTGCCTTTTATGTTTTTAGTTTAACTAAAACTAAATCACAAATGGAGGAACAGTTTGGAAGAAGAGGCCTTCGTTACAGAAGCCCTCCTGAATCTTCTATAGACATAGATCCCTATATTTAACTTTTGATAAATGATCCACCACTTACTTGGTAATTGTAGTTGATCTAAACCATGATAGCTTACATACCAGGTGCATATAGGTAAGGCTTAATGTAAAATCTCAATCATATGCCCACCTTAAACTACATAACTGCATGACACATAGAACCAGAGTGGCACCGACTGGAAAACAACCAGCCTTCAACCTTCGATGTGAGGACATACTACTTCAACGCTGGTCTTCAACCTTCATCCAAGGGTTGTCTCCTCTGCATCAATCGAGGGATCCCCTCTACATGCTGATTGAAACAATTGTTGCTCATGAAATCAACAACTCTAATCAATATGGAATTACCGCTGTGGAATTACCGATGTGGATTATAAGACTTTGTTTTCCAAAGGATTAAAAGCTTTCCGCTACGGGATTACCTATGAACAGTATGGAATTTCCAAAAACATTATGGGATTATAATTTTTGATTTTTTCCACTTGCTGGATTACATCAAGATCAGAGACATTCGGTGGTATCCTTTTGTGTTGGAACTCATCTCCATGGACATGCGATGACTTCCAAAAGGGGGGACTGTAGTGAGATAGACCCCTCATCTCTGACCTGGGTTTACATCTTTTCACATCTCTCTGAAATTCTGAATGGTACACTTCTCAAGGAGACAAGTGGACACTATTTTATTACATTATTTTGAATCAAAACACAATAAGTCATAAGAGACTCTCTTATTCCTCTATTTTTGTGTTAATGAATAACCTTGTGTTACTTGTATAAGCATTATTGAATCCAATGTTATTTCAAAATAATGATCACTTCTTCATATGATGAATCAAACGTTGAAAGTGAATTAATATGTCAGACTGAACTCCTCAGTTTGTTAGAAGTTAGAATACAGTTTTAATCAGTTGTTTTATGAAGCTGGCTCCAGTCTAATCTGTTCTCTCTCTTCATTCTAAACGACTTCTTAAAACAATCTTCTCCTATCCGAGTGACCTTCATTTCTAACTCCCTTCCACTGGTTCGTTTGAACCAATCGGGGAAGAACAAGTCACTCATCAGATCCTTCCTTAAAGTTCTAAGCTGTTGCTGGAACTGCCAGAGTCTGCTGTGGTTCTCAAACCATGAGGTTCCCCAAAGAGCTGAATGAACGTCAGTCACACGCTAAGGACACGTCATTCAGTTAAAGACTTATAACATGCCAAGTTATAAGTCATCTTCAAGAGCTGAAACGCTCTATTTTAACGAAACTCCTTCAAAGAATATTTTATCTTGAAAAGCCAAACCGGAACTGAGGTCGCTACTTCGATAGGTCGACGCAGATCTCATGGAAGCCGCTGGAAGGTGAACAGCTGAAGCCTGATCAACAATGGTGGGCAACTTTTTTTTTTTTCTTCTTTCGGCTTTTTCCCTGCGTTAGGGGTCACCACAGCGATCTAGTCGCATGAAGATTTGGCAGTTGTTTTTACGCCGGATGCCCTTCCTGACACAACCACAGACCACCGAGCAACCACAGCCCTCTGTGTGGAGCAGAGAGCTGATATCTAGGGTTCCCGGGGGAGCAGATGGTGTGGGTTAAGGGCCTTGCTCAAGGGCCCAGAGTGGGGCAGATGAGGGTGGAGATAGGTGTGACCACTTCACTTATCCCACCCACATCTTTGATGTTGTCGGTACCGGGGCTTGAACCGGCGACCTTCCGATCACAAGCGCACCTTCTTAACCTTTGCGCCACCACTCCCAACGCTAATCAAAAAATTAGTTCCACAATTTCTAAAACGCTTATTAATTTTTTTAGGTCCACAATTTCAAAAGCACAAATGTCTTATGAAAATCAGGGGAAGCTAATCTAATCCGCTATTTATATTCGACAATTGGTAGCCGGCAGCGTTATGCAATATTTGCACTACATTGCCAACTGAAAAGTAACTAAAATGATCCTAAAAGGATGAAATTACAAAAATCAAAGGATTTATTTAATACTTTACGTACATATATTCTATTCGGCCACAAAATTAACAAAAAAGAGAATGATCTTTTAATCCCTAAGACCACTTTTAAATCTCAAATACACGGGTGTGTCGCCACCGCATTTATACATAAAAGTAACCCAAATACATAAAACTAACGACTCACCGTCGAGTGGTTGACACAAAACACACAATAAAATCCTCCGGCCGCGTTAATTTGGCTTGAAACAGCGGGGTTCTCTGCGGATTTATCCAAGTAACCCAGCACAACCAGCTAGCCACAGAGTTAGCGTCCAGTTCACCTCTGACCCGGAAGATGTCAAGATTCTATAGGCAGTCAACAGATTTAATGAAAAGTAACTAAAATACATAAAACTAACAACTCACCGTCGAGTGGTCGACACAAAACACACAATAAAATCCTCCGGCCGCGTTAATTTGGCTT
>JBBPBX010089212.1:0-14345 GCA_038048925.1 Garcialebias charrua
GAGGGACTGAGAGAAACGCAATTTCGGTCCTGTGTATGTCCTGCACTGTACATATTGCAGATAATAATAATAATAATAATAATGAATTCAATTTATAACGCACTTTTCATTAATGAAAATCTCAAAGTTGACTTTGACTTTGACTTTATGTTTGTTTTCATCATGGTAAACTTTAAGTAATGTGCCAACAGAAAGGTCCAACTGTCTGTTTGTTTTTAATTTGAATTCTTGTCAACGTAGTTATTAAAGCTTCAGTATGTAGCTTTTTTTATGAACATATTTCTTCACTCTGTCACTACCTCCTGACAGACTGATGTTAGCCAGGTAATCTCTGAAAAAAAATATAATATATTGTCCCCTTGCTTCTCCAGGTGGTAAATAAGCATTTCTAAAAAGAAAAGGTGACCCACCATTTTCCAGCCAATAAAAACAGAGTTTGTAACCAGCCAATAAAAACAGAGCTTGAATTTGAATCAGCCAATAAAAACAGAGCTTGAATTTGAAATTCAACAGACCACAAGGGGGCAGAGCCACATATGGCTCTGAGGGGGAGGGATCAGAATGCTTTGCCTGTTGAAAATATTTCTAAGTGCTGCAGTTCTACAGAAACTGCATACTGAACCTTTAAATCAGAGCTAATATCTATACAAATGTTTAATGTAATTCTTGTGATAGTTTCAATAAAAGGTCTATTTTTTTGGTAGACCAATATAAATTGAAGTCTAAGCGTGAAATTACATTTCTTGTCTAATCACAGTAAAAACAATTTAGTATCGGAAAAAGGAAGAACTCGCGCATTTGGTGGCAGTTTGTGCAAGATTAAAATCTGCTAAACTGCGCATCCAATAATGGTGGCTCAGTAAGTGTTTAAATACCTTACAAGCATCATTATTCTATTACAATTGGTGGCCTCGTACGAGTTCCTAGAACGATTATTAAGTTGTTTTGTGTAGCATTATTGTTGCGGTGTTGTTGGCTTAGTTTTGCATCCTGGTTTTGGGCTTATAAGAATAGTTTTGGCTGGGGGGTGTCCGGGAGTTGCTAATCGTGGCATTGTCTGGATTATTTTCCCGTTAGAATTATTTTTTCATTCACATTTGAGCGTATGCTTGGAGCGGGTGAGTGATAAGTGTTGTGTCTGTGTTTGTGAGACGTTTCATTACGTGTCGCGAGGCTGCATGCATTTTTCATTGTTGTGACCGCCGAGTCACGATCCTGTTTCATTCTATTACATCTGCGATTTATTGTTGAAGGTCTGTTTCACACATATGCTGCTCCATTAAGTGCCTTTTTCTGTTACAACGTGTGTTGCCGAGGTTCGGGAAAACCCACTCCGCAAGGACCGGATGTATTCCGGTTCCGTTTGACGTAAAGTCCGCTGTTGTACACAGTAGCGCTGCCTTCTTTGGAAGGCGGGGGTTAGCCTGGTTGTGTTTTAGCTCATTGACAGTGTTCTCTGCGGTGTAAAAATACGCTTATTTTGTGGAAGAGAGTCCAGTACCTTGGGTCGAGCTATAATGCTAAACGGTACAGAGACAAGATGGCTGCTTAAAACGCTGTGATTGGTCCATTGTGTGTCGCGTTCAAGAACGTTGGTTTCTGTAGACTCTGGTTGTCGGATTCATTTTTGCACACATTTCTGACGGTTTATTTGTGTTGTTTGAGTTCTATGCGCGTGATATCGTCGAAGACTGGCTTAACCGCGGTGTTTTGCGATATTTATGACTGTTTTAGAACGTTGAAAAGTCCGTTCCTCGCTAGAGTTCAAAAGACCGCAGGTCCGTGAACACACCGCTCGAACGGCACGTCACTAGTGGGTGGCGTTAGGTTTGGAAGACACAATTTCCCATGAACACTTGGGTTTTAGAACTACAGTTCTGTCTTCGCTGTGATTGGTCGATTACGCTGTATGTGTTGACGCATGCGCAGTGGGTGAAGCCCCGCTCCTCGTCAACTTTCACTTCACAGCTGCTTGTCCCAGACGAGTTTCCGTGCTTGTTTGTCCATTACTGTCTTTGAAAAGACTGTTTAATCGCGGTGTTTTTGAGATTTTAGTGGGTGGACAGAGCCGGTTGCTCTGAAAAACTGCCGATCGCCATGTGACCAGGTCACGTGACACCGATTTTGCCGGTTTTATGAGGACCGACCTTATTTCTTTTGAACGCAGTTTAAAAGGTTTCACAGTTCAACCGATTTTGCTCACATGATTTCGTTTTTGTGAGCCTGGGGCTCTGAAGCTGTACCACGTAACGCTTTGGGTCTGTCTGCTTGATGCTTTTCATCCGTGTTAGATGTCTGTGGGCTAAAAAACTGCAGCTTCGCTCGCTGGTGATAACAGCGCCTCTATAGCGGTCAGATAGAGAAATTACAGTCGCTGTGATAAACTCACTTCCAGCGCTGTGCCCCCTGCTGGTTACATTAGAAGACGCAGTCTTCCTGTAATGTGTACATGTTGAATGTTCCTGTGTTAAACGGGTAACATTTTGAAATATTGTCCTCACAGCACACTTTTCATTTGATTTTCACATATATTCAAATGTTGATGGCAGAACAGTTACACAGATTTAATACAGACATGTCTGTTGTTGATAAAATTTGACACTTTTATCATTGATTCTGTGCAAAACAAACTGTCTGTTTTTATTTTTTTTTATTTTAAACTGCAAGTTTAAAATAACACACATGAGGCTTCTTTTGTTTTGATTTTCACAAAGTCACACAAAATACAGCCAATTTTGTTTGACCTTGTCACAGGTCGACAAATTAATAGGAATCACTGATTTTTTTATTTAATTTCACATCTTGGCATCACATGGTGAGAATACACGCTGTGAAATGAGACCCACGTTATTTGATTTTTCACAGAACATCAGTACAAAGATGGACGTTCAAACAGGTGAACCACCTGAGGAGGCCTCTTGTTCTGTGTATCCTAGATGGATGGATGGGGGCCTTGGGATTCCTGCCCGTGCTTCCTGCAAAGTGGGGGAGTCTGCTTCATCGTATGCTAATTACTTAGCTGCTAGGAACGTCCGTCAGGATAAGTGGGAAAATCCCCTGTCATTCTACGACAGGCTAATCTCGGTCTACTCCGGGGGAAAAACTGTCCCTGGATTAGAGGAAAATATGGAGTTTAAACGTCTTTTCATTATGAATCTTATGCCTTTTCAAATGAAATGTGTTCATTTCAAGGTTGATTGCAAAAAAGATTCTATGGAAGTGATAAGACAATATGCTGCGTCAGTTTTTGAGGCCGAAATACAACCTAGGATACCATCAGAGGTTTGTACAGGTCAAAAGGTCACATCCCACTCGCAGGAAGTAGTAGAGGTTCCCTCTCCTTCAAAGTGCGAGAGGTCACAGGTTTTTCATGATAACATACAACAGCATGGTGCTACGAGCTGTAGGAGTTCTTCTGCCCCCGCCCCTCAGGTTGAAAACCCTGAGATGAGCAGAGAACCACACAAGGTAGGTGTTCGCTCTCTAGATGAACCAAGATGGTTCAGATCGAACCAAAAGAGTTCTCACCTAGGTCTCACAGTGGGTGAACTTCGAGAGAAGTTGATGTCTGGGAACCGTGACCCTTTGAAAAAGGGTCTGTCCCGACATGTGCCCCCGAGAAGCGGCCCTCCTGCCCCTGCCCCTCGAACTGCACAGTTTGAGACATGCAATGAGTCACACATGCTCCAGATTATGGAAACGGCGCCTCCGCGCGAGGACGTGACTGAGGTTGTGGTTTGTTTGTCAAATGATTTGAATGTTACAGTGGTTGACCAAGCTGACACAACGTGTGACGTTGTCCTTGATGATAACACAAACAACGTTGTTCATCCTGATGAAGCGACGCGCAGCACTGTCTTTTGCAACAACTCAGTGCACACAGTTGACAACAACAACGTCAACACTGACATAAATGCTGACAGCAAACAAATTGCTGAAAATCCACATCCTGAAGGTCATGAGGCAGACAGCCATCATGATGCTGACAGCGACGATTACACAGACAGAGTCACACGTACACAGACACGTGTGGAAAAACCTGAACGGTTTCTGTGTAACTTTATAAAAAGGGGGATAGCTAAGAGAGCTTACCTGCCACTCACATTGGAAGGGGTCCTCGCGCAAGAAGCGCTCCTGGTTAGCGGCTCAGACGTGTCTACCATGTCAGCCGAACTGTTTGAGGAGCTAAGGACCGCCGCTAACGATGTTGACAGGCAAATACCCTTTGTGAAATACACTTATGGTGAGCAACAAGGCCTCGCAAAGACGAGAACAACCCTAATAGCCATGGTTCACATGCAGATTGGCGAGATGTCACTATACCACCCGGTATATGTGTCTGAACTTGACTCACTCCGGGCTCCATTTGTGGTTGGCCAAGATTTTATAAATCGCTTTGAAGCGATTATAAATTATGGCAATCAGACAATGTGGGCCACAGTGAGCAGTCCACTGCCATTCGTGGTACCTCCCCAAGGTCAGGACACTGACTGTCTAACAACAGGTACCGCTAAGGTCACAAGGGATTCCCCAACCGAGACCACAAACCCGGTAAGTGAACCTTCATATACAGGTGAGACGGAGGAGACTCAACAATTGGACCAGACTCTGGCCCATCCCGAGGACCTCCTCTGCGAGCTGACACCTTCGGCGCTCACTGAACACTACCTACCACCGGTAGAAGAAGGTGTGGAGATCCAAGAGTCCCACACCGATGACGCTGTACTGTCCTGTGGGACAGGTAATTCGGCATACAGCCAAGCTTTCAGTGAAGTCTTGGTTCAAGGACATCTGAGCCCACGTAGTGACAGTCTACAACACGCTGACAGTCACTTGGACTTCATTGTTACTGATTTTGAGGACCCCTCCTCAAACAAAAGGGGGGTGAACCCACACTTCCTACCACAGGTAGAGGACGGTGTAGAGGTCCAAGGATCACGCACCGAGAACGCTGTGCTGTCCTCTGGGACAGGTAATTCAGTTATCAGCCAAGCTTTCGATGAAACCTTGGTTCAGGAGCATTTGAATCTAGAACTACTCAGAGATGACATAGTTCTTACAGACTCAAAGAGCACCTCTTCATTCATGAAGTGGGAAGACATACATCACAACGACAGAGACACGCCTGCGACGGCGCCGACAGTTGTGACACACCTGCATTACGCAGAAAGAGGTAAACGTACAGAGATACGTTGGCCGAGACCTATAAGGTTCCTGTACAAGGTTCCCCATAAACTGCGCGAACAGCTTAAACTAAACAATGGCATCCTAACTCGTGCCCATGGACGGACGTCCACACCCGTGTGCTTGGTCCCTCATGACCACAGGGGGGTGATGTTAGGCCATGCCCATGTCAAGGACAAAGATTTCAATAACCCCACAAACGACAAAGATCTCGCAAACTCACAGACTTCATGGGAAAAGAAGGTCGTCCAAGCACAGGATAGTAAATAAGCTTAAACAGTTTAAACTATTCTAGTTGCGAAAAGAAACCGTTCCAACTAGAACTTAGAAACGCTAAGCATAAAACCCACAACAAAAACTAACCTTAACAACCGTTTAAATCTGCAGGATTTAATTGACATCGGTTATAAAGCTAAGAACTGTTTTTCTTGTGTGTGACGTGGAATCTGACGACCAGAGTGAGTTTGACGTAGTGAAACGTTGTTTTTTAGTTGCTTAATTGCTACTTTTGTGTTATTGAAGTTGTTATTGTTTTCTGAACACTCCCAGCCAAAAGAGGTTTTGATTGTTGATAAGTTGAAAACTTAAATGGATTTTAACTATGCCAACATGCTGTTCATTTTGTTAAAGATCTCAATCTTTGAAGAGTCATAGTAGATTAATACTACTTAAGGTACTATAATCTACACTGATCTCCCAATCATTTAGGTAGAACCGATGCGATCGTTTCTATTCTAGATCTATTCATTTTGATGAGTCTCGCCATAGACTTCAAAATTTTTAGGGATTACCAAATCTTGCGTCGTTCGTCTAAAAGACAACAGACATTTAGACCAAACTAGTTTCATTTTTATTTTAGTTTAACCTAAACTAATAATGAATGGAGGAATAGTTTGAATGAAGAGGCCTTCGTTACAGAAGCCCTCCACATTTCTATAGGTATAGATCCCTATTTCTGATTTTTACAGCATTGATCCACCCCTTAATTGGTAATTGTAGCTGATCTAATCCATGATAGCTTACATACCAGGTGCATATAGGTAAGGCTTAATGTAGAATCCCTATCATAAGCCCACCTAAAACCACATAATTGCATGACACATTGAACCAGGGTGGCACCGACTGGAAGCCATCCAGCCTGCAACCTTCGATGTGGGGACCTGCTGATCCAACGTTGGTCTTCAACCTTCATCCAAGGCCCGCCTCCTCTGCTTCAATCGAGGGATCCCCTCTACATGCTGATTAAAAACCATTGGTGCTGATGAAATCAATAACCCCATCGTTGTGGATTTACCGTTGTGGATTATAAGACTTTGTTTTCCAAGGGATCACAGACTCAGTTCTCCATGGGTTAACAGACTATGTTTTCCAAAGGATTAAAAGCTTGCCGCAATGGGATTACCTACGAACAGTATGGAATTTCCAAAAACATTATGGGAGTATAATTTTGAACTTTTTGATTTTTCTTTTTCCACTTGCTGGATTACATAGAGGTCAGAGACATTCGGTGGTATCCTTTCGTGTTGGAACTCATCCCCAAGGACAGGCGATGATTTCCAAAAAGGGGGACTGTAGGGATACAGCACTCTCATGTCCGTATGGGATATGGGCCTCTCCACATCTCTCTGAAACTCTCAGTGTTACACCTTCTTGAAACTCTCAAGGAGTTTCTCAAGGACAAGTGGACTCTATATTGGTTAACAATTATTATGGATTAATGGACACTAATTAATCAGATTGAACTTTCTCTTTAATGTGTGTTAATTCAGAATTGATCAAACAGTATTTTTTGTCATTTCAATGATGATTTTACTAAACTGGTATATTTTAAATATGACAAAGTTAAGAGAACATCTCAGAATGATCATGCTTTGAACTGTCTGCTCTAGGCAGAATAAGTGTCGAAAGTTGAAGGAACAATTCTCCGTCTATTTGTTTGAACTGTTTTTGGAACGAAAGAGAAGTTCTAGACATAACTTAATCTTCGGTCTCCCGTCCGTTCTAAAAACAATTCATCTGTGCTTAAACAGAGAGTGCTCTGTTTTCACACCTGCAGGTTTTGTTTTGTCTCCGTGCTGGGACTCAGTTCTCAGCACTCACTGAGTTTTTGAGTTCTCGGGGAGAAGGGAAGACGCACGGACGTTTTTCTCCAAGCTGGAGACGCCCGGTCATTGTGCCAACTCGACCCACGTCTTCAGCAAAGGTTCAAACAGCACGTCAGCTGTGAACCCCTTCGAGTGTCAGAGCTCCAAGAGGTGACACTCTTTCTGAAGTTATCTTGAACAAAACCAGAACCAGGCATCACTCTGGGAGGCCGACGCAGACGGTCTCGAGACCGTGGCAAGATGAAAGTGGTCGCCTGTAAAACGCAGCAGCATGCACGTCTGGCTTGACTAATTTACCGGAGTTGAGACAGGATCATCTTCACGAAGGTAAAAGTGTTTCATCACGGGACGGACGTCCAGCCGAAACCGAGCAGAGGGTGCTATCTCTGGTTAACATCTCAAGATAAGATTCAACCATTTCATTTCAATCTTTTATCTTTCCTCCTTAAACTCCTCCTTATGTTTGTTTTCATCATGGTAAACTTTAAGTAATGTGCCAACAGAAAGGTCCAACTGTCTGTTTGTTTTAATTTGAATTCTTGTCAACGTAGTTATTAAATCAGAGCTAATATCGATACAAATGTTTAATGTAATTCTTGTGATAGTTTCAATAAAAGGTCTATTTTTTTGGTAGACCAATATAAATTGAAGTCTAAGCGTGAAATTACATTTCTTGTCTAATCACAGTAAAAACAATTTAGTATCGGAAAAAGGAAGAACTCGCGCATTTGGTGGCAGTTTGTGCAAGATTAAAATC
This sequence comes from Garcialebias charrua, assembly GCA_038048925.1. Taxonomy (NCBI): domain Eukaryota; kingdom Metazoa; phylum Chordata; class Actinopteri; order Cyprinodontiformes; family Rivulidae; genus Garcialebias; species Garcialebias charrua. The sequence continues at coordinate 8,047 of JBBPBX010089212.1, forward strand.
TGCTAAACTGCGCATCCAATAATGGTGGCTCAGTAAGTGTTTAAATACCTTACAAGCATCATTATTCTATTACAGTGCCATATATGTTAATTAGCTAAAAGTTAGAGTGATTTTAACCTGGTTACCACAACAGCACGTATGTCAAGGACAGAAAGCCAGATGTGGCAGTGGAAGCATTGAAAGCAATTTTAAGAGAAAAAGTAATGAACAACAATAAATAAAAAATAACAAAAAGAAAAACTATGAAACGATTATTAAAATTAATCGTCGACTATGTCAATAATCGATTATTCGTCTACTAATCGTGGCAGTCGTAGTTGTGAATTAGTTTTCATGTTAAAATAAACGGAAATGCTATCCATGCACAGTTGACTTAGGTAAAGAATCAATATTGATGTACTACTACTACTATTAGTACTACAAATGTGTTAGTTTAAAGGTTCAGTATGCAGTTTCTGTAGAACTGCAGCACTTAGAAATATTTTCAACAGGCAAAGCATTCTGATCCCTCCCCCTCAGAGCCATATGTGGCTCTGCCCCCTTGTGGTCTGTTGAATTTCAAATTCAAGCTCTGTTTTTATTGGCTGATTCAAATTCAAGCTCTGTTTTTATTGGCTGGTTACAAACTCTGTTTTTATTGGCTGGAAAATGGCGGGTCACCTTTTCTTTTTAGAAATGCTTATTTACCACCTGGAGAAGCAAGGGGACAATATTTTTTTTTTTTTTTTCAGAGATTACCTGGCTAACATCAGTCTGTCAGGAGGTAGTGACAGAGTGAAGAAATATGTTCATAAAAAAAGCTACATACTGAAGCTTTAATTTATATTGTAGAAATTTATGAAATTTGCAACAAAGTTAAAAGAGCATATTTTAGATTGTATACATATGTATGTATAATTTACACTGTTGACATTTAAAGAGGGAAAAACATTGTAATCCTTACAAGATTGTTCATTGTCTTCTTAGGACAACCAGGTTCTCAACGAGGAACATGTGACCTGAACCCTACAGCCAGTCACCAGCCAGGTCACTTGGATGAATCCATCAGTGACAATGAGTAAGTGTCAGAGATATGATTATAAGGTGAACAATTAGGGATGCAAACTATTAATCAACTTGCGCTTAATTGTTGAATAATTGTTTATTTCGTTAAAATTTCTTCCTTTCGATTAATTGTAAACATACATTTAAATATTGTGTTAGTGTACTTTGGTCGTCAATTGGAGAAGATGCTACAAAATAAACACGTCAGAAAACAAACCCAACAGAGGAGTGTATAAAAAAAATAGTCATTAGCAATATTAGCCAGTCATTAGCAATATTAGCCAGTATTTTTCAAATCACTTTAGTAAATGTTTAATGTTAGCATTTAGCAAACATCACATTCTGGTTTCCCTTATAAAAGTCAATAATACAAAATGACTGCTGCCGGTCTGCAGAAACACAGACACAGTTAGACTTGCTTTGTGTCGGGGTGAAGTCCTGCCGGCGAAGCTCTTGAAGCCACATCTTCCTTCTTTTAGTTGCTTTACTCGACTTTCCTAGAGGGAATTGGTAAAACGAACGTCTCACCTTCTTCTTTTACTCGTTTACGTTGCCTGGAACAATTATAAACACAATAAAAGTTATATTTCCCCAGCGCGACCGTTGGCAGTAATGAAAACTCTCCAGTACTATGGCAGCGCTTGCCCCAACTTCCGGTTGATTCTCGAAAAATGCGAGTGCGCATGCGCGATGACGTCAACTGGTAAAAGGTCTATTAGAATTACACATTCTAATCTAATAATTAGACACTGAATTAATCAAACTTTATCTGTACTCCTACATATAATTAGGCCAGATCTGGAAACACTCATGCGTGCCCTCACCAGCCAACTGCAACCAGAAGAGCATCCCTCCAACATGATAAATGTTTGCAGAGACAACATATTGGATGGTGCTGTGAGAGCATTCGCCAGAAGAACATTCAGACCTGAGGCCAAAATGAGCATCATCTTTTTAGATAATTGTGACCAAGCTGAGGGATCCGTGGATGAAGGTGGGCCCTCCAGAGAGTTTTTTAGGCTACTTTTGGTAGCTCTGAAAGACAGTTCTTTATTTTATGGAAAGGAACACAAAGACCTGAACTTGGACAGCCATGGTTTGTACATGCATCATTACACACACTGACAAGTTAATTTAATTTATCTCTTGGTTGTACGTGTTAAAAGAAAAGTGACTATTTGTATTTTGTGTGAAGCGTTACCGAACCTTTGGAGTCATGGTTGCTGTGGCACTGATTCATGGTGGTGTGTCACCTGCATTTTTCACAGAGAGGCTGTACAGTAAGTTGTGTGGTCTTCCAGTTCCACTGCCTTCCCTGGAAGACATTGGTGATCCATCTTTGGTGGAGAAACTGAAAAAGGTGCTGTAAATGACTACTAAATTCTCCTTGTTCATTGGTCCAACAGTGACATCTAGTGGTTAATTTATGCTTTTATTTTCTAAAGAACGTTAGATTTTCCTTGTGTATTCTGTGGTTGCCTAGCCTGGTTAAAACCAGATCCTTGTCCTTCACTTCGCTTTGTACTAGGGTCTGGGACTTCTCTCATAGACAACGATTTCTCTGGTAGATTTTTGACCGGACCAATCAGAGAACAGAAGGCGGAGTTTTGTTAGTTTAGCCTGGCGAGGTCCAGGCTATTCAGATAAATAGCTCAGAAACCACTCGGTGGATATTTTTTCTGCTACCAGTGTGTAATTATATGGCTCTAATTTACTGACTGTTGGCCTAGATTAAACATTTGAGATAAAATTCGATTTTTTATCATTTATTTTCGTAGCGCACCCGAGGCTGTTTGGAAAATGTCAAACCGAAACAATTTAAATCCAGCAGATTTGACCATTTCGTGAATTGATTTAGGAACTGTTAAGCTCAGGAACACTTCTGATATAACGTCAGCTAAGAAATATATTTTTTCTCAGCAAAGAAATAATAGTTTTTTACCTTACCAGATGAACTGATTGAGAATGATCGGAGTTTTTTACCTTGTTTTCATGAAAATTCCTTTGTGGCGGCAGCCATTTTAACTGACGACGTCAGTCGACGTGGTTCAAAACTTCGCCTTCTGTTTGTCGTGTTTTTACACAAGGATTCGAACGACACTTTGTAGAGCAACTCAGAGAACGTCTTTAATCTTCGTAAACCCGGAAACAACCCCCGCACCCTTTCACAATAAAACCGGATACAGTTATACCAAATACATTGTACCACATCCTCCTTTCTTTGAGAAACAAAACATATATGACAGGGTGACTACCTCATATAGGAAAAACGCTTTTTTGTTTTTCGATTTACATAACTCCTTTTTGTTTTCAAACAAATAACAGAACACCTCTTTTTTTTTCAAACAAATAACAGAACACACTCCTTTCTGTTTTCAACCAAATAACAGAACACACTCCTTTTTTTTTTCTTCACACCCAATTCACTTTTACAAGTTCAGTCTTTGTGGTTTTATGACAACCCTGCCACATCTTGTCTTGACAGGACTTTGGTCAGCTGTCTTTGAAGTCAGAGTTGTTGAAACTGGTTGGTTCAATGTGACCCGGGCCTCTTCTGTTGTTATGATCGGTGAATCCGGGACCTGAACCTTAGGTGTGATTTCTGGCAATGGCTGCAGGAAGCGCCTATTTCTCCTGATGGCTCCTGAAGGGCTCTCCACAACGTATGAACGAGGTGTGGAGAAAGGAGTGTGTTCTGTTATTTGTTTGTGTCCTCTAGTAGTTCAGCTGTGTTCTTAAAATCAGGGTCCTGATTAACTGGTGCACGTGACAGTGTGTCTGCTGTTAGAAGTGCCTTGCCTGGGGTGTGTGTGATGGTGTAACTGTACCTCATCAGTCTCATTCTGAACCGCTGGATCCTGGGTGGAAGTTCTGTTAGTGCCTGTTGTCCTAGCAGGCTGATGAGTGGCTTGTGATCAGTCTCTAAGGAGAAGTGTCTCCCGATGAGGAAATCTCTAAATCTTTCACATCCCCATGTTAGTCCCAGGGCCTCCTTCTCCACCTGTGCATATCTCTGCTCCGTCTCTGTTAAAGAGCGAGATGCGTAAGCCACAGGTCTCCACTGCCCTCTCTCTTCTTGAAACAGTACTGCTCCCAGGCCATAAGATGAGGCATCTGCAGACAGTTTTAAGTCTTTGTTAGGGTCGTAGAGTGCAAGAACCGATGTTGATGTTAGTTCTCTTTTCAGCTGATCAAATGCGGTTTGTTGTGCACAGCTCCAAACCCACTGATTTTTCTTTGAGAGCAAGTCTCTTAGGGGCTTATCCTTTTCAGCCAGGCCTGGGATGAATTTGCCCAACTGGTTGACCATACCAAGAAAGCTGCGCACTTCACTGACATTTGTTGGCTCTTTCATTGCTAAAACTGCTTTTATTTTGTCTGGGTCCGGCTGGACTCCTGCTGCAGACAAAATGTGTCCGAGGAACTTTACTTCCTTTTTGCTTAGGTCACATTTATCTAGGTTTAATGTGACACCAGCTTCTTGCAGTTTATTGAGCACGGTGTGTAGACGAGCATCATGTTCCTGCTGGTCCTGTCCCCAAATGAGGATGTCATCCATGTGACAGACCACTCCAGGTAGTCCATTAAGGATCAGTGACATTTTTCGCTGGAAATGCTCAGGTGCAGAGGCTATTCCAAAAGGAAGACGGTTGAAGTGGAAGCGGCCAAAAGGGGTGATGAATGTTGTGTAGTGCGCTGACTCAGGAGACAATGGAACCTGCCAGAAGCCTCTGTTTGCGTCCAGCTTACTAAACACTTTAGCTCCTGCCAGTGATCCCAGTGTCTGTTCAACTGAAGGAAGGATGAACTTCTCTCTGCAAACAGCTTCATTTAGGTGAGTGAGGTCTACACAAATGCGAACAGAGTCATTTGATTTTGGTACTGGGACTATACCTGCACACCATTCTGTTGGTTCCTCAACTCTGCTGATTACGCCCATGGATTCCATGTTATTCAGCTCCCGCTTAACCTTGTCCATTAGAGGGATGGGGATCCTTCTTGGTGTGGCCAGGGAGAAAGGTACTGCATTGGGTTTCAACTTAATAGTGTATGGTTGTTGCATTAAACCCAAACCCTGGCACAGTTTTGGGTAACTGTCTTTTAACCCATTAATGTCTATGCTGTCTGCTCTACACACAAGATTTAACTTGACACTTGCGGGCCTGCTTAACAGTGCCATCTGCAGATCTTTGATAACATACACATTTTCTTCTATCTGCCGTTCACCTTTACATAATGTCTCTTTGTACATACCCAACACATCTAGCGGAGTACCACCTGGTCCTAACAAAGGTCTATCTGGCATGCTCAACTCTGTCACATTTTGGTTTATACAGTAAAACAACTGGGCTGGAATAACCGATACATCTGCTCCAGTGTCAATCTTAAACCTAACATTGTGGTTTCTGATAGTAAGGTCTGCATACCAGGGATCTGACCCTGCATCCACAGAACCAAGGAACACAGGTATGTCATTACTTTTCTCTGTTTCAACAACATGCACAGATTTAACAGATTTACACACCTTACTGTAGTGTCCTCTTTTACCACATGAGTGACAGGTTACATCCTTTGCTGGGCATTGAAATTTTCCATGTGCGGGTGTCTTTCCACACCTGTAGCACGATCTTTCATTTGGTGATTTGTCCTTATTAAAATATTTTGGTTGGCTGTGGGGCTTTGTTGTTGGACGCTTTTGTTTCCTATTTTTGGCAAACACAGCATCTATTTCCAACTTGTTGTCCCCTCTGATGTCCGTCTGTTGTCTTTTGATGGTTTCTGACTGCCGGGCCTGGTTAACAGCTTTCTCCAGAGTCAAATCTTTGTCCAGTTGAAGTCTCTCAGCTAAGCTGGTGTCCCTCAGTCCCACGACGAGGCGATCTCTTATTAACTCATCATGCAGTGCTCCATAACTGCAGTTTTCAGCCAAAGCATACAACGCAGTGACAAACGAGTCAACGGTTTCATTTACTTGTTGTATTCTCTGATTGAACCGAGCCCTCTCATAAATTGTGTTTTTCCTAGGCACAAAATATGTATCTAGGGTGTCTCTTACTGCCAGGTATTGCTGTCTTTGCATGTCCGATAAAGCCTGTCCCCGTAGGATATCATCTGCTTCATCCCCCATGCAGTATATGAGCGTATTTACCTGGTTAGCTTCTGAGCTTTGATGTAGGTTGCTAGCAAGACGGAACCTTTCAAACCTCCTTATCCACTTCTCCCATTGCTGTGGTTTGGAGAAATCAAATGGCTCG
>JBBPBX010089213.1:0-14345 GCA_038048925.1 Garcialebias charrua
TATAGTATATATTATATATATATACTATATATATATATATATTATATATATATATATATATATATATATTTATATATACTGTAGTATGTATTTATATAGTTATATATATGCTTATCTGAATATATATGTATTATTACAGTATCTGAATATGTATACATAATGTGTGTGTGAATAAATTGCATCTTTGGTTGTATCTTTCTAAACATATATTAAAGTACAGTATTGTATTCCACCAAAATTATTTAAATATGCTAAACTATACGTTCCTATACATGCAGTTTTAATAGCTGTATGCCTAAAATTTAAACATGTGACAATAACATTACTATTCAGCGTGTTATGATTGATTAAATGCGCTGATACTTTATTGTGCCAGCCAAATACATAAGGCTGAGTGGAGCGGTGGACGCCTTCAAGATGGCCGCCCTAAATCCTGCCCCGGAGCAAGCTATGCGGTATCTAGTGTATATATGATATCTATGTAGCAGACCATGACAACGAGCCGAAACGGGAAGCGGCTGCGCGCTACTGGCACTACAGGTGAGTTCTGTTGTGTCCGCCCACCGGTGGGAACAGCTGTTCCGAGGGGGGGTTAGGGCGACAATTTATCGCGGCTATCCGTAGGGGGAACGTCGCCATAGATTTATATGGATTTATATGTGTATAGAGTTATTATTGTGTGTATGCAGATGTTTTATTAATTGTATTTAGTCATTTATGTTCTTGTCTTTCCCGCTAACGGAAGTGCGCGGTCTGTGTAACGACTGCGGGAATGTCCGTGGCATATACGTGTAGTCTATTAACAGAGAAACCAGGGAGTGTAAGGATGGCGAGCAGCCACCAGGGGGCACCATCCTTGCACCTGGAGCAGACATCCCGCTCAGCACCTGAAACCTCAGCTCACACGCTCCTTCAAGTTCAAGTTGTGTTCATTTGTCATATGCAGGTAAACACGGGGTTAACAGTACAATGAAATACTTGGGATGAGAAGAACCGATTTGACTCACTAAAAAATCAAAGAACAAACCAACAAGAAAATACTAAAAGCTGCAATAAGAGTACACAACATTTGAGGTGGTTTGTTTTCCTTGCAGGCTGTTGAGCAGTTAAACATTAAGACGAAAAGTTTTAAAGACTTGCTGACGGATGAACCCTTCACCAGGAAGGACATCATAACGCTTCAGGTAGTCCTTTCTTTCTTTAATATTCATTTAGGTTCTTCAGAAAGTCTTTAAACGTTCTTGTGTTTTTAAAGGACCCCACAAACCTGGATAAATTCAACGTGTCCAGCTTTTTCCACGTGCAGAACAACCTGAAAGTGTTGGACCCAGGTGAGGCGGACACGCTCTCTAAATGTGGAAGCATCTGTTTGTTCTGGTTTTAACCCATCTGCTCGTGGTTCTACTGTTCAGACGAGGAGAAGGCCAAGCTGGACCCGGCGTACCACCTGAACACCACCAACCTGGAGACCAGAGAGACCTTAGCCGAGCTTTACAAAGACTACAAGGGGGACCAGCTGCTGGCCTCCACCATGAAGGAGCCACAAGCAAAGAAGACGGACAAACTAAACGCTGTAAGTCCAACCGGAAGCAACGAGGGGCTTCTGGTTAACGACGCCCAATGCCATGTTTGCGTGTAACACTATAGTAAGACCACATGATCTGACATGCTGATCTCTCCAGAACATTCTTTATGAACGGGAGCAGCAAATGTTTTTAGATGCATAGAACGGAGATGACTGACTTTAGAGGTGAACCTGATCCAAGATGGCTGCCACAGCTGAACAAAACAAATACTGAATGTAGAAACTGCAGCAGTTGTTGCTACTCAGATACTGAGCTAAAGTTTGTTGTGGTAGTAGCTGAGAGTCATCCAACACGTACTCTGAGCGTCCATCTTACAGTATGGTATGAAACTCTGAGTAACAGTGACCTGACTGAACATTGTTGGAATTTTTACCTGGATTGTTGAGCATGAACTTTGATGTCTGAGTAATGGTTTTTCAACATTTGTTTTTTAAACGAAATCTTTTTATTGATATTCTTGCTTTTTTTTTTGATACAAAGAAAACAAGAGAACACCGAAACCCTTCCCACAATGGACCATTCGCACATACACAAAGGAACTACACACAGTCATTAACAAGTTCTCAACAAATGATACAAAGGGCTGACAAGTGTCCCAGGATCGTCTTACAGAACCCTTCAGGGTGTATCTGATCTTTTCCAAATGAATATGGCACACATCACCTCCATTACCCAATGTACATGTGGTGGTGGTCGGGTGTGGATCCTTCCATCTGCACAAAATTAGCCTCCTGGTCAGAAGAGAGCCATTGGAAGGCAATTGCATTCCTCTCACATTTGCTGAAGGACGTGTTCACAGGGACTACCCTGAACAGTGAGATTTGTGGTGATGGGTGAACTGTTTTGCCACATATTGGACAATTACTGTAGTAGAATATGATTTCTATTTTCATTTTTGCATTTGGGCCATGCAAGCGCGAAGAAAAAAAACGACAACGGAGTTTCCAGAAGCATCCGGAAACTCCTCTGAAGATCGACGAACTCCTGAGTGACGCAAAAAAAGGATCTCCTTCAGAAGGCATCGCAGCTGCCGCCGCGCACATACAGGCCTCAGACCCGGACAGTTCAGAACCGGACAGTTCAGAACCGGACAGTTCAGAACCGGACAGTTCAGAACCGGACAGTTCAGAACCGGACAGTTCAGAACCGGACAGTTCAGAACCGGACAGTTCAGAACCGGACAGTTCAGAACCGGACAGTTCAGAACCGGACAGTTCAGAACCGGACAGTTCAGAACCGGACAGTTCAGAACCGGACAGTTCAGAACCGGACAGTTCAGAACCGGACAGTTCAGAACCGGACAGTTCAGAACCGGACAGTTCAGAACCCGGACAGTTCAGAACCGGACAGTTCAGAACCGGACAGTTCAGAACCGGACAGTTCAGAACCGGACAGTTCAGAACCGGACAGTTCAGAACCGGACAGTTCAGAACCGGACAGTTCAGAACCGGACAGTTCAGAACCGGACAGTTCAGAACCGGACAGTTCAGAACCGGACAGTTCAGAACCGGACAGTTCAGAACCGGACAGTTCAGAACCGGACAGTTCAGAACCGGACAGTTCAGAACCGGACAGTTCAGAACCGGACAGTTCAGAACCGGACAGTTCAGAACCGGACAGTTCAGAACCGGACAGTTCAGAACCGGACAGTTCAGAACCGGACAGTTCAGAACCGGACAGTTCAGAACCGGACAGTTCAGAACCGGACAGTTCAGAACCGGACAGTTCAGAACCGGACAGTTCAGAACCGGACAGTTCAGAACCGGACAGTTCAGAACCGGACAGTTCAGAACCGGACAGTTCAGAACCGGACAGTTCAGAACCGGACAGTTCAGAACCCGGACAGTTCAGAACCGGACAGTTCAGAACCGGACAGTTCAGAACCGGACAGTTCAGAACCGGACAGTTCAGAACCGGACAGTTCAGAACCGGACAGTTCAGAACCGGACAGTTCAGAACCGGACAGTTCAGAACCGGACAGTTCAGAACCGGACAGTTCAGAACCGGACAGTTCAGAACCGGACAGTTCAGAACCGGACAGTTCAGAACCGGACAGTTCAGAACCGGACAGTTCAGAACCGGACAGTTCAGAACCGGACAGTTCAGAACCGGACAGTTCAGAACCGGACAGTTCAGAACCGGACAGTTCAGAACCGGACAGTTCAGAACCGGACAGTTCAGAACCGGACAGTTCAGAACCGGACAGTTCAGAACCGGACAGTTCAGAACCGGACAGTTCAGAACCGGACAGTTCAGAACCGGACAGTTCAGAACCGGACAGTTCAGAACCGGACAGTTCAGAACCGGACAGTTCAGAACCGGACAGTTCAGAACCGGACAGTTCAGAACCGGACAGTTCAGAACCGGACAGTTCAGAACCGGACAGTTCAGAACCGGACAGCTCAGAACCGGACAGTTCAGAACCGGACAGCTCAGAACCGGACAGTTCAGAACCGGACAGCTCAGAACCGGACAGCTCAGAACCGGACAGCTCAGAACCGGACAGCTCAGAACCGGACAGCTCAGAACCGGACAGCTCAGAACCGGACAGCTCAGAACCGGACAGCTCAGAACCGGACAGCTCAGAACCGGACAGCTCAGAACCGGACAGCTCAGAACCGGACAGCTCAGAACCGGACAGCTCAGAACCGGACAGCTCAGAACCGGACAGCTCAGAACCGGACAGCTCAGAACCGGACAGCTCAGAACCGGACAGCTCAGAACCGGACAGCTCAGAACCGGACAGCTCAGAACCGGACAGCTCAGAACCGGACAGCTCAGAACCGGACAGCTCAGAACCGGACAGCTCAGAACCGGACAGCTCAGAACCGGACAGTTCAGAACCGGACAGCTCAGAACCGGACAGTTCAGAACCGGACAGTTCAGAACCGGACAGTTCAGAACCGGACAGTTCAGAACCGGACAGTTCAGAACCGGACAGTTCAGAACCGGACAGTTCAGAACCGGACAGTTCAGAACCGGACAGTTCAGAACCGGACAGTTCAGAACCGGACAGTTCAGAACCGGACAGTTCAGAACCGGACAGTTCAGAACCGGACAGTTCAGAACCGGACAGTTCAGAACCGGACAGTTCAGAACCGGACAGTTCAGAACCGGACAGTTCAGAACCGGACAGTTCAGAACCGGACAGTTCAGAACCGGACAGTTCAGAACCGGACAGTTCAGAACCGGACAGTTCAGAACCGGACAGTTCAGAACCGGACAGTTCAGAACCGGACAGTTCAGAACCGGACAGTTCAGAACCGGACAGTTCAGAACCCGGACAGCTCAGAACCCGGACAGCTCAGAACCCGGACAGCTCAGGAACCGGACAGCTCAGGAACCGGACAGCTCAGAACCGGACACTGAGCTCGACCCACACACTCGTACATGAGAACCGACAGTCATCGCAGCTGCTTCCGCGCACATACAGAGCTCAGACCCGGACACGCAGCTGAGACACATATTATGCTAACTAGCATAGCATTAGCATTATGCTAACCAGCCACAGGCTAGCGACACTCATTTTCATGAAAAAGTGGCGTGAATATTACCAAACTATGGTACATTTAAAAGCCTGCTCTATTATTCATTCTGTTCTGATGTCAAAAATTAAATTGAGCAAAGTCTTACCCCCAAAACCTCCGTTTTCTTACAACTGTCGAGGTGCGGGCCTTCTTCGCTGCTCGGTCCTCGGAGGGAGATAAGTCCAGTTTCCAGGGAGAGGCACATTCTTCCTTCTGTCTCGTACAACTTTTCCCCTTAAATCCTAATGCTGGGCAACACATCGGTTCAGCATTTTCTTAGTTTTTATTCGTAACTAACTACTCTGGTCAGAAATAAGAACGCTACTTGTTGATCCATGGGGCACGTTCTAACTCTGTCGGAATTTAAAGGCGGAAACCTGAGTGACGTCAATGCCCATATATGGAGAGGGGCAGACTTTTCCCGAGCGCTGCTGTCAAAATATGCTAAAAATCATGAAATAACACATTTAGCGTTATTTCTCTACAATATCAATAAACGCTCCTGTATCATAATTTAATTCACTATTAAATATTAATGGCGATGCAATTTGAAAACATGGTGGGTCATGGACTTTAAAGCTCAGAAACATGCGCTCTCAGTCTATAGAAGTCAACAGTTCTGTGTGGAACACAAAGGTTCTGGTTCTGGTTCACTCACACCTGGACTGAACCAGTTTGGGCCTCATTTCATGTCTGTTCTTGATGCTGTGTCTAATTAAACAATGTCAGTTGATTTCTTGTTTTACTTTCATTTTATTTATTCAAATTATTCCTCAGACTTTGTTTCTTCAACTCAGTTTATTTCTGCAACTCCAAGTCACAACAAACATCGTCTCAGGACTTTGTACAAAAACCTTCACATACAGTACATTATAAAAGACAATATTATAAAAGACAATACTTTGACCCCTATGAGTTCAATTAATGGAAACCATGTTCCCTCGCCTGGACGTGGGTCCCCGGGGCCCCACCCTGGAGACGGGTCTGGAGGAGGGGCACATTGGCGAGCGCCTGGTGGCCGGGCTTTTACCCATGGGGGAATAAAGAATAAATCCAGTTCTTTGTGTGTCAGGACTTGGAGACTTCATTCTCCTCTGGCTCAGCAAGTGATTTAGCTCTTTGCAGGGGTGCACTGGCTGCAGTCGTAACCGGTGTCGCTCTTCCTCTGGAGACAGACGGCGTGTGATGTTCTTTCCACCACCTGGTGGGCTCCTGTCCACCTTCGTTTAATCACCTTCAGCAGGACCCAGTCTGGTGTGGGGGTCCGTCTCTTCATTCAGGGATTCTCCCTCCTGTGTAATCCAGTTCCATTCTCCACCACCTGAAACATTTGCATTCAATGGATCTACTCCTAGGAGAAGCAAAGTTATCTCCACTAAAACAACAAAACAACAAACGATACACAGCAATAAGTGATTTCATCCTTCAGTGAAACAAGTAATCAATAAAAGAATGTTTTCCTTGGCACCTGTCATTGTAATGGGGTTAGTTTTAATTCGTATGATACATTTTATACTGGCTTCCTCATGGAGCCTGTGGAAGGAACTTCATTACGCATGCACAGAAAATAGAATTCCTGTGATCACCTCATTCATAAAAAGTACAATATAACGTTAACATTTTTAAACCATTGGCATATAAAGCTGTAGAAATAAAAGAAGTTTAATTTTTCCTCAAGATACCCGTTTGGTGAGACAGAAACAATGAAAGAGTTCACAAAACATAACTACTGAGCCTGTCCATCAGTAGGAAAACATGTGGTTGAAATACTTTGTTCATGAAACCTTTATTAGCCCAATTAATTTATGTAGGTCAAGTCCAGTCAAGTCAAATGTACAAACTGGATTCCAAAAAAGTTGGGACACTAAACAAATTGTGAATAAAAACTGAATGCAATGATGTGGAGATGGCAAATGTCAACATTTTATTCATAATAGAGCATACTGTAGATGACAGATCACACACGTCACCTTCCAAACGCCCCATATGTCATATCCAGCTGCATGCTGTCATCAGGGCAAGTCAGCTCACTTAAAGCTTGGCTTCTAGTTGAGAAGATTTGATCAGTTGTCTTGAGAGACCAGCTGACGAGATCCATAGCAAAAATTTGGTTTGGAAGATACAGTATGTAGAGAGAGGCTCTGAAGCAGTTTCACACAGCGAAGGAGGGAGAGGAGGCAAAATGTCCGCCCTTGACAAGAGCAAGTGGTGAAGAGGTTCAGGAGCATTAAGTGTAGAACCACTAGACTGAGGAACAGCTTCTACCCTGAAACTGTTAGACTCATGAATGTGCTGCTGACTTTCCATGCTGCTGATTTATTTCATGTTGCTGTGTTCATTCGTCCTCATCTGTTCACAGACTTGTGTTCGTGCTGCTGTTGTTCGGCATATTGTTTTTATACTATTAGTGCTTGGTGTATTTCTTAGTTCATATCTTGGATATTACCGTTTTTTTGTTTCATTTTATACTTGTTTTGGACGTAACTGGGACCCTGTGTACACAGTTTTGTTCTACCACATGTACCACATGTGAATGACAATAAAGAACCTTAATTTGACTTGAAAAGCTAAAGAAGTTTGGTTCCAGATCCCTTTATTGTCTTCAAGTACAGCTTTGTATTTTGCACATCTCTTCTGGGATCTTTATCGATGTTTATCAAGCACTTTTCTACAGAAACGTTTATTTCCTCACTTTATTTCACATCACTTTAGGAGTTAAAGTGTGTGTGACATCATCTTTTAACTTTGCATATAGTGACACAACATAAATATCTTGTATCATTCAACTATGTTCGTTTTAACAAACAAAATTATATATTAATGAAAATTCCTTTCAAACTGAGTCTAAAATTAAAAACCGTGTTTCTTCACGGGACATCCGACTACACGCGAATGCAACATCTGTGACGTAGTATCGAGCAGAGGGCTCTGGTATGCTTTTACATAGGGCTGTGCGATATGACGACATTTATCGTGGGGACGATAGAAACGTGTCTATCGTGCTACTTTCCTTCTATCGTCTCTATCGTGATAAATAAGAATAAAAAAATAACTGTCGCAAAGAAGCTTCATATGGGGTTTTGCGAGATGACGGCGCTGCTTTATGTTTGACGCACGCGCGGGTTAGCGACACATGCTTTATGTTGTTAAACTCGAGAGCAACAGAGATGCAGGCGCATGAAGCCGGTGTCTCAACAAGGAGAAAACGGCTGCACAGGCAGCCCAAGTAGAATAACTTTTATAATAATAATAATAATAATAATAATAATAATAATGAATTCAATTTATAACGCACTTTTCATTAATGAAAATCTCAAAGTGCTTTTACCAAAAAGAGGGGGTAGCTCACCTTGTTAGCTTCCATTATTTCGCTCCGCTGAAACTCGGAGACAAAATGGGTCCAGAGGACACGAACCCAGAGTCCAACCGAGTCCGAACTCGGGTCCAGTTAACCAATACAAAACAGACCAGAGACACAACAGAACCGCAATCAAACGCAACGTTTTCTCTTTTCTGTTTCTTGCTTTGTTTACTCAAACTTCAGAGCGGATTTCTTCTTCGTGAGTTTCATTAGCAGCTGTTGTTTTACCGCCACCTGCAGGAAAAATTTGGACCAAAGTAGAAAAGGAGTTGTTTGTTTGTTAGTTTATTCATTTTATAAAATGAAATACAACAATTAACGTATTCATAATAGAAAAAAATAATAAAATGAAAGGTAGCAGATGAAGAATAAATCTTATTAAATCTGCTCCTTATTCATCTAATAACAGTTCAAACAATATTTTCTATAATAACAAAATAAGTAAATAACTCAGTCAATTTTCAATTCACATATATCACACATTAAATTAGATTCATTTATTTTTTTTAGCAATTCATTTTTTACCAGTTTCTTAAATACAAGGAATGATTTGGCTTCCTTAACATTTGTCATTAAGTCATTCCATAATCGTACTCCTTGAATTAAGGTAGATCTAGTTTCTACTTTGGTCCAAATTTCCTTGTTCTTTTTGTTCACATTCTTATAATTGTAACTATCTGTAGTAAAATAATAAAATAAAAAAACTTTGGTCCAAATTTTTCCTGTACACACACACACACACACACACATCGTGTTGTATATATCGTGATATATATCGTTATCGTGATATAAAAAAGTCCATATCGTGATATATGATTTTTTCCATATCGCCCAGCCCTACTTTTACATATTCATGGTGGACAATTTAAAACCGACTAATTTATCAATCTAAGTGAAGATTTGAGCGATTTGTCTTCAGTTTGGGAAGCAGGAAGTTAGATGAACAAGAAACAGCAGGTTCTAATTTAGGTCTGCACCCGTATTTATTTGAGTCTTACCTTTTCAGGAAGTGAGGGAGCTCCGGGGGGGGGGCAGCTTTATTTATTCCATACTTGAAGAAGTATTTCATCTTTTGTGAAAGTGAAAAGGCTCACTTGTTCACTGATGATATTAGAACACCCAAATGTGACACAACGTAACGGAATTTTTCAAGTAATACCAAAAAAAAATGCGATCTGGCAGAGAATGAATATGTGTTATCATGGCAGACGCAGACTGAGCTTCTTCATCCTACGTCACAGATGTTGCATTCGCGTGTAGTTGGATGTCCCATGAAGAAACACGGTTTTTAATTTTAAACTCACTTTGAAAGTAATTTTCATTAATTTATTGTTTTGTTTGCTAAAACGAACATAGTTGAATGATACAAGATATTTATGTTGTGTCACTATATGCAAAGTTAAAAGATGATGTCACCCACATGTTAATGTTAGGGTTTTTTGGTCTTGCAGCAGTCCTGATGAAACATCCTGAACATGTTAGATTGGATTGTGTTGATGAAAAAAAAATCCTACTTGTTGCTTTGTGTTTTTATTTTGAAAGTTTCATCAAACTAAAGAGCCTTATGGAAGAAAACGAGGCTTAGGACGTGCATTAAAGACCATTTGTTCTTGTCTCCCCTCCAGGCCCACTACTCCACAGGCAGAGTTTCTGCCTCCTTCACATCCACAGCCATGACGCCGGCTACGACACACGAAGCAGGCAGGTGGAATCAGACACGTTCACCTGCTCTTGTTTAGCTTTCTGTGACCCGTGTTCATCTAGACAGGCATGTCAGTGCTGGCTTCTTTCCTCCGGAGAGTCATTTACTGTATGTAACTGCATTGCATTCAGTTGGCTTCAGAGCTCTGCACCATTTGGATCTACTGACCCAGTTTAGGTTTCTTCAACAGGATAATATAAAGTAAAGTAAGTATACCATGTATATATAGATACACATATACAGGTGCTGGTCATAAATCCATTCAAAAAGTGAAACGTATATTCATTCATTACACACAGACTGATATACCGTATTCGTCGGTCTTTAACACGCTCCCGTGTATAATACGCTTTGACCAATTATTGCCAATAAATTAGAAAAAATCCGTAAATAACACGCTTCGGTGTTTACCATGCATCTATTATGCGTCACCGCTACGCGACGCGTCAGCGCATCATTTGCCCTGCTTAAAATGGCGGCCGCAGAAGCGAGCGAGCACCGATAGACTTCACAAGAAAACACGGTAAAAACAATTGTTTCTTTGCGAGAAAATATATATTTCTTAGCTGACGTAATAGCACAAGGGTTCCTGAGCTTAACCAATTCACGAAATGTTCAAATCAGCTGGATTTTAAAAAAGTACCGGTAGTTTGCCGATTTGCATGCAGGCGGTTGGGACGCTTTATTTCTTTTAATTTAGCTAAATAAACGCTTAAAAAATATATTTCTTAGCTGACATAATAGCACAAGGGTTCCTGAGCTTAACCAATTGGATTTAAAAATCTGCGGTGTGGTTTATGAGTTATCTTGCTAACAAAAACAGCTAACCTCACAGCTAAATGCAGCTACATCCAGAGCAAGGGGCGGGCAGCGACAGAGTCAGTCCGACCAGAGGAGGCTTTTTTCAGACTCATGAGCTAGAAACGGTCTGGAAGTGTCCCCCTAGTGGACAAAAGTGGTACTGCACCATTTTTTTGCCCAAAATGAAAAACGGCGAATCAGAGCCAAAAATGGGTCTAAAAATATGATGAAAAAATCCATAAATAATACGCTTTGGTGTATAATACGCAGGACATTCAAATGAGCAAAAAAAACTGCGTGTTCTAGACCGACGAATACGGTATGTCAAATATTTCTTTCTTTTAATGTTGATGATTATAACTGACAACTAATGAAACCCCCAAATTCAATATTTAAGAAAATTAGAATATTAAGACTAATTTAAAAAAAGGATTTTTAGAAATGTTTACCAACTGAAAAGTATGAACATGTAAAGTATGAGCATGAAAAGTATAAACATGTAAAGTGTGAGCATGTACAGCATCAATACTTAGTTGTTGCTCCTTTTGCCTGGATTACTGCATCAATGCGTCGTGGCATTGAGTCCATCAGTCTGTGTCACTGCTCAGGTGTAATGAGAGCCCAGGTTGCTCTGATAGTGACCTTCAGCTCTTCTGAACTGTTGGGTCTGGTGTATCACATCTTCTTCTTCACAATACTCCATATACTTCTACATATACTTCTACATATACTTCTACATATACTTTCTACGGGGTTAAGGTCAGGCCAGTTTGCTGACCAATTAAGAACAGGGATACCATGGTCCTTAAACCAGGTACTGGTAGCTTTGGCACTGTGTGCAGGTGACAAGTCCTGTTAGAAAACAAAATCTGCATCTCCATAAAGCTGGTCAGCAGCAGGAAGCAGGAAGTCTGTAAAACTTTCTGGTAGATGGCTGTGTTGACCTTGGAGCTCAGAAAACACAGTGGACCAACACCAGCAGATGATATGTCCAAAGTTGTTCTCTGATGAAAGTACACCCCAGTCACGGCATAACTTGTGGTGTGTTTGAGCAGCACACCTCATCCCAATTGCTCCCCGGCGCGCTTTCTATAGCTGCCCACTGCCCCACCTGGTGGTGATTGGGTTAAATGCAGAGTCAAATTTTGTCTTTGTAATAATATAGGCGGTAAGGTAGTTAAACACTTACAGGGCCACCATTATTGTAATAATATAGGACTTCTTGGTCAGTTTACTGACTTACCTACAGTATATTTTAGAGAAGTTGGAGCAGACTTGATCTGACCCAAATTCATTCGCGAGTTCACCCTTTTTCCGGTATTGAATTGCTTTGACTGTGACTAGACAAAAATGTAATTTCACGAGAGACTTCAATATGTTGGTCCACCAGAAAATAGACCTTTTATTGAAATAATCATAAAAGTACATTAAACATTTGTATCGATATTAGCTCTGATTCACTAACTACTTTGACAAGAATTCAAATTAAAAACAAACAGACACTTAGTGTTTAACTTACTGTTGGCACATTTACTTGACAGATTAATGGCTTAAGAAAATTAAGAATAAGGAAGAAGAAAATAGAAATGAAAGCTAAGTTTAAAGGAAGTTAATTATTTTGAGCAGACAGGGTGACACTTTCCCGTCACGGGTTCAGCTGGACTTTTCACACGTTCAGAACACATCAACGCCTCGTTACCTGTTGACGATACGTCTCTGGAGATAAGAGTTGACGTTTTGTGGACACTAACGGACTGTGTTGTCCAGTTCACGTCCAAATGACTTCCGTGCGTGTGAGCTGATTCAGACGAGCAAAAAGAGCGCTTCTCCCGGCAGGAACAGAGCCAGCTACTAGCTGAGCTTTCAAAATAAAACTACCAGAAAACAAATTCTTTCAGAAGATGAGTGAATGAAGCACAGTAAGCTTTACTGTGACTCCAGTTGAGACGTGGGTCTAATTGACACAATGACCAGAACGTTTCCAGCTTTTTCCAGAGGAAAACAAACAGATGTTAGAAAGTTCTCCCCTTCGACACTAAAGTCCAAAACGGAAGTAGGACTTTATATGGGAGGCGGGGTCTCCCCAACTCCTCAATGACTATTGGCTGGTTTAACAAAATAAGAGATGGAATTTTGATTCCCATAGGCAGAAAATCTCTGACGGACAACAGGAAAGCTGTTTAGATAAGCGGCCAGATGGACTGGCCTGTTATGTCTAGTTGAAGACAAAACAGAGAAGGAAGTGAACAGCTTTTACCCTGACTCATGTCCTAGATTCAGAGCACCCTCGTAATGAAGAATAAACCAGCAGAAGGTCAAACGCATGCAAGTAACAGATCATCATTAAATGACAAAAGTATACAACTGTTGATCAATTCTGAATTAACACACATTAAAAAGAAAGTTCAATCTGATTAATTAGTGTCCATTAATTCAAAATAATTGTAACAAAAATAGTGTCCACTTGTCTCCTTGAGAGCTTCAAGAAGGTGTAACACTGAGAGTTTCAGAGAGATGGGGAGAGGCCCACATCCCATACGGACATGAGAGTGCTGTATCCCTACATCTTGTATGGAAACATACACAGATGACAAAAATGTGACATTATTATTATTATTATTTTGCATTTCCTTTGGAAATCAAGGTGCCAGAGTCTGGAAGAAGAGGAGAGGCACAGAATCCACGTTGATTGAAGTCCAGTGTAGTCAGTGATGGTTTGGGGCCATATCATCTGCTGGTGTTGGTCCACTGTGTTTTCTGAGGTCCAAGGTCAACACAGCTGTCTACCAGGAATCTGTTCAAGCTTTATTTATATAGGTTAATCACATTGAGTTTTGTGAGTGTTTATTTCCACAAATTTTTGAGTATCCTGGTCGATTCACATCTTTCTTTTAAAGACCGTGTAAAGTGAAATTAAATGTGTGTTTTTAGTTTGTCACATGGCATAAATATGTGTTATTAATCACCCATATAAATCTGACTGATTAAAAACATTGTTTTCCTTATAAAATTAAGTCTCAAAAATCATGAAAAAACATAATTTTCCCTTGGTCTGAAACTGTGGGGGCGTGTCAGCGCGTGGGCGTGGTTTCAGCGCAGTACTGCGGCCTGCAGCTGAGCTGTGTGTGGAGAGGCAGACAGCAGAGCCAGTAAACCTGCTCTGTTTTTATCTGAGTTCTGTCTGTAACAGCAGCTACTTTTTCCAAGAGTTACGCTGTTTTTGTAAATAGTTTTCTTGTGTGTTTTTAATCTGGAATGAATTTTAAAAAAAAGTTGTACCATGCGGGAATTGAACCCATAAGGTTTGGGACGGAAGGCAAACGCTTTATCCATTGACCTATCCAGGCATTACAGATACTCGGTATAAA
>JBBPBX010089215.1:0-14345 GCA_038048925.1 Garcialebias charrua
CTCTCACGACCACAAAGCAAACGTTGGAGGCGATTTCTATATGCTGATGATGGCTTTATGCTTATTGGAAAATCAGGTTTTACATATGTTATATGGTTGGCTTCTTGTCTGCACTTATAACAAATATTCTTTATGGTACTCAAGTGTAAAAAAAAAAAAGAATTTCAAGAACGCTGATTTTTGCATTCCAGATCATTAAAAACTTTACAAACCATTAAATGAATTAAATTTTAAATGGTCTTGTTAAAGTCATAGCTTGCTCTGCTTTAAAGGGAATGTCCCTCACCTAAAAGCTACTTTAGTTTCAACAGAAGATGAAGATGGCATTTGTAGAAACATAAGACCTTGGCAGGAAGAAAACATTTTCAGGTTCAGCCACAACAACCCCAACTCATTAGCAGCAAAATGTAAAAAAAAAAAAGACAACGCTGCTGACACTATGAGTTTTTTGTGCTTTCAAAAAGGCAGATGTGACTAAAAATATGAATCTTGTTTTTTGAAATGTCTAAGAAATAACTGTAAGCATAATTCATAAAAAGTCAGACAGTCTTAGGGAATGACTTATTGAACCAACTAAACTGAGAAACTACTGAAATGAACAAAAACTTTTTTTCCTGTAATGGCTGTTTAAAAAATAAAATTAAAAAGCAAGTTGACTTTAAAATTTCACATGCGCTGAGAATAATGAAATTGGCAGTACAGGTAGTCCCAGATTTACGAGCGTCTGGACTTACGAGGTTCCGACTTTACAAGGTTATCATATTTAATAAAAATATGAAGAAAAAAAATTGTGTGTTTAAATGTTCTTAATTTCATGTGTACAGCACATTGTTGCAGGTGTGGTTGTTTTAAATGGCTTTATAAATAAAGTATAATTGTTATTTTTATGTTTTATTTAAATTTTTTGCGTATTAGCGATTGCTCTCAACGCGCAGCCGGCAGACATAAAACGAGCGGATCGCTGCCGCCTGACATGCAACGAGCGGAGCTAAGCGGGCGGG
Source organism: Garcialebias charrua (assembly GCA_038048925.1). Classification (NCBI taxonomy): domain Eukaryota; kingdom Metazoa; phylum Chordata; class Actinopteri; order Cyprinodontiformes; family Rivulidae; genus Garcialebias; species Garcialebias charrua. The sequence continues at coordinate 1,002 of JBBPBX010089215.1, forward strand.
GATTAGACATGCCGGCGAAGAGACCTTCTGCGGCCGGGAGCTGCTGGCTTTTGAGGACCGTGCGTCCGATCAGAGGTTGCCTCATACGGATAAATTAGCTGGAAACACTCTGTGAACTTTGTGGATGTGTCTGGACTGGAGCAGCAGCTGCGGCTAGTTCAGCGATCACTCCCAAAGCGCCGCACGACAACATTAGCTCATGGGCTAAGCTAAGGCTAGGCTAAATGCTAAGCGGACCCCGACCAAAACCAAACCGAACCGACGGGCGGCGGCCGGGAGCTCGCCTCAATGTCCGGGAGCTCGCCTAAGATGTCGGATGGACACCAGCTAACGTGGAGAAGCAGCTCTGACAGCCTTTTTTGGATGTGCTACATGCTAACAAGCGCTAACTAGAGCAGGCCTAATCTGGTGGGGGCTAACAACAGCTAACGTGGGCAGCTTGTGTGGATGAATGAGCACCGCAGAGAAACGGCTTTCGGTAAGTTTATTCAATATTTTACGTTTCCGATCATTTTTATGCACTCAAAAGTAGTTTTTAGATGAAAATAGAGTGTTTTTAGGTGCGCTAGCGAAAACCGTTCCAATTTACGAGCGGATTTCCGGATTTACGAGCGAAATGGCGGCCGTTCCAAATTACGAGATTTCCGGTTTACGAGCGCCTCGTTGTAACGGATCTCGCTCGTAAATCGGGGACTACAGGTAACCCTCGAGGTACGACACCTGCGACCTACGGCAACTCAGACTTACGATTTTATCATATTTAATAAAAATATGATTAAAAAAAAAAAAAAAATTATTATTTATTTTTTTTTTGTGTTTAAAAGTTATTAATTTCATGTGTATAGCACTTTGTTGCAGCTGTGGTTGTTTTAAATGGCTTTATAAATAAAGTATAATTATTAATTTTACGTTTTGATAAGAAATTAATCGTATTTACGCAACTTCCGGTTTCCGCTCGCCACTTCCGGTTGCCATTTTACAACTGTACTGCGGTCAATGGAGCTCCGGAGGCTACTGTCAGCTGGCTCCGTGTGCCCGATCAGGGTTGCCTCATACGGATAAATGAGCTGGAAACACTCGGTCAACTCTGTGGACGTCTCAGGTCCGGAGGAGCAGCCGCGGATCGCCCCGCGATCGGCGGCCACAACGCCGCCCGACATGCTAACGACAGCAGCTAACAAAGCAGCTAACACAGGCGAAGACACCGAGCCGACATGCCGCGGAGGATCCATCTGCGGCCGGGAGCTCGCCGCAAATGTCCGCCTGGCAGTCGGGGCCACCGGCTCAAAGTAAGACATTATATTTTTTATTTGTTGTGCAGTTCTGTGCGTGTTTATGGCCTTAGTATGTCTGCTTGTTCAGTCTCATGCCATTAAATATGTGTGCGGCGCTCCGTTAGCGGTATAACCGCGACCTATGTCAGAAACGCGGACCTACGATAGGCATGTGTTTTTGGTCCGCGAGGTACGACAAAATCGACCTAAGTCACACACGTAGGTCCCTATCCCTGACGTAACTCGAGGGGTTCCTGTACCTGTACAGTCCAATCTCTGCTCTATTAACTATTTTGCCAGCAGAAAATTACACATTACTAATGATAGCAATTACCATGTTTGCCCAAATCACACGTTTTCTGTGATATGAAGCACGATTTTTAAATCAAATCACAAAAAAACAAGTTTGAAGAGTAGACCACTATAAAGCAAAGCGTCACACGCACAGAGTCTTCCAATTCAGTTGAATCTGTGCATGTGAATAACAAACCTCCACACCTGCAGAAACAGCTGGATTGGTTGGTGAAATTTATTTCCTACACACTTTTGAGCTAAAACCAGACTGTTGGCTGCAGACCTGCACATACTGTATATGAGTTGCAAAATCATTCAGGAACAAGTAGGGCCCAAGGAGTTTCTGTGATGTAGGAACTGGGATGTTAAACATTGAATTTACTGTTAAACATGACAATAAATAGGCAATAACTGCTCATGAGTCCAATAGGACATAATTACAATACAACATATTAATTTAATACTACTGTAATTTCTGGACTATTGAGCGCACCCAAATATAAGCTGTGCCCACTAAATACAAAAAAATACCCAATTGGGAGGGGCGGATGTGACAAGGCTAAATGTTTTAGCGGCAAGAAGCTCATTAGTCAATAAAAAAATTAAATAAAAAAATTAGCTGCAGTATTGTATAAGCCATGAGGTTCAAAGCCTATAAAAAAAAAGTAGAGGCTTATAGTCTGGAAATTACGGTATATACATCCAATAGCTATAAGATTATGAAGTTTAATATTCTACAGTATGTGAAGCACTTTGTTTCATAAAAAAATTGTTGTTTCTTAACTCATTTAAAAATGACACATAACATTTTATGTACTTTGATAAAATCATTGTGTTGTGCGTGTGGATTGAAACATTTTTGCTGTACTTTTGCTATAATTTGTCACACTTCGTTCAATTATTGAACATTTTCTGATAGATTTGTTAACATTTTAGTGACTTACAATGTAAGATAGCATTTGTTTAGGAATAATAATAATAATAATAATAATAATAATAATAATAATAATAATAATAATAATAATAATAATTGACAAAAAATGAAAGTTATGAGGAAAATAAAACTAAACTGGTTAAAGCTGAATGGCAGATGAACACTCTGCCTCTCAAACCAACCTTCTCCCTAAAAAAAGGTTAAACTGTCTTCCTCTCTGAGCATCAAAAACCTTAAATTTGTAAAACCGTGTTTTGGAGAGCATCCGTTCTAGATTATTTATAGCAGCCGTTTGTCTCACTCGCTGCAACTTGACAACAACCCACGGTGGCCAATGGTGAGCAGCCGCAGACAGACACGGGGGAGGAAGACAAACCAAAGAGAGAGTGGTAAATGAGGTTAAAGGTGAGGAAAAGAAAGGGGCTTGTTCAAAGACTAGCTTGTGCATGTCAGAACTTTTCTCCGGGCCAAATCGGAGAACAAGGAGGGGGCCTCACTGCAGCCTGGCAGCCTGATCAGCTCCTTGGGCGAGTGACTCTAATCAAATTTGTGTGATTGGACTCAGACTAAACTGGCGAGGGTATAAGAGGCTCCTTTCAGAAAAACATTTAACGATCTCCTATCCCTCCACTGATCTTTACAGTAGCTGTTCACATGACAGACTTTCTGCCCACACAAACTGCCCCTGGCAAAGCACACACTGGCCTTTCTCAGCTGTAAAATATTACCACCAGAACAGGGGGAGATAAAACTCACATTTTATAGGCTTCCTCTAATGGACGCCGGGTGGAGTTTTATCAGGTATTTCGCAAGACTCACTCCAGTTTGCAGTGTTTAACTCTAAAGTCAAAATGATGGTTTTACTTTGAATCAATATTTATGGACTTCAATCATGATCACAGTTTTTCATGCTGTTGCCCGTGTTTGTCTATAGCATTAGTAAAACTATCTCATGGACCACTGGATGGATTTTAATGACACTCTCAGAAATTACTAATTGGATGAACTTTTAACAACTGATGGAGTCAACGCCATGAGCAAATTCATCAAACAAAAATGGCAATAACTTAGTCGTTTTGAAAGATTTTGAGCTCAAACTTGGTGTGATAGCAGCTGATGGTTAATCCCAACACATATAATGAGAACTAGGGGTGTGCGATATGGCATAAAATTCATATCACGATATGTATTGTGAAGGGTGGCGATAACGATATATATCGCAACATGTTTTTGGTATAAAACTTGCAATAGGAATGAAAAAAAAAAGCATAGGGTGTCCTTTTGCCATAATTTATTTTGAAAACTGCTATACCACAAAATAATCTCTATTAAGAAAATTTCACTACTAGGTCCAGAGAGTTTTTAAATAATTAACAACTCAAGCATTAGGCTTCTTTCTTGTAGTGCAAAACAGTGCAAAATATATCTTGTGTAGTTTTAGCCATAAGTTTTAAACTAAAGAATATGTTGTTAACTCTTAACAGTTTCCAATATTGTCACTTAAGAAATGAACAGTAACAGAGCAGCATTTTACACTGAAAACACTTCACCCTCCAACCCTCTAGTGGGCGTCTCCTTCAGCTTTAAGGAGAGCTGACAAGGCAACCAGTTTCCTCTGTGGCTTTGACCAGAGGGTCTCGCAGTAAAATCACACAACACAGCGTTCTGTTCACAGATCAGAGGGCAGGTTTCTCTAAAGCTGACCAACGCTTACTTTAACTTTCGACAAAAAAAATAAAAATAAGAAATAAACTTTCAACAGAACACAGCGTTTTGCGCATGCATCCGAATATGGCAACACTACGGCAAGCCGGACATAGTTAGCTTATAGCTTCGCTACTTAGCACTCAAAGAAAAGACTTTAACACCACTTACGCACAGTTTTCAACACAAAAAAGTAACGATTAACTCAGATAACTCTGATTGTACACTTCAACACCACTTATGCACAGTATTACTGCGGTTAGCTGGTAGAAGACAGATCTCTATCGTAGGCTAAATGTCTATCGTTTCTACAGTGTACCGTTTATATTGCGCATTCCTAATGAGAACTAACACATCTTGCAAGATCTTACAATGCTGCATGAGATCCTGCATGTCAGTTTGACGAAACTGGGTATAACTCTGTCATTTCTCACCATAATAGTCAATATGAATTACTTACTTATTACTTCAAATAAGGTTAGCCTAATTTAGTTTAGTTAGTGTTTTTGATTAACTTTATGTGCACAAATGTCTGTTAACTAAAGTTTAGCCTCGGAGTAAAGTGATATTCTGTTAGGAGAGGTGTATAAAGCATCCACAGCAGCAACATAAAGATGTTGTGGAGCACAATGCCTGGTGCAGATCAGTGTGGCGACCTGTGTCCCACTCACTGCCCGCCTGGATCGCGAAGCACGCTTCCTGTTAGCCCACTAAATTGACTCCACACACCCACGCTTCCATCTCTGCCGAGTCTCCCATTAACCTCATCCTCCCACATCAGCCTAGTACATGTTGCATTCGCATACTGAGGATGTAAACACAAAAAAGTACAAACACCCAAGGACACAAGGAAAGGAAGGACTTGTGCTGCCACCCATGTCCTTTATTTTTGTTTCATCTGAACAACAAGCTCTGCAACTCTAACCCAGATTCAGTCATCAAGGTTGACGCTTGCTAAAGTCAAAGCCTGAAGTATTTTGTTTAAAAAAAATCTGTGGTTTTGGTAAATGTTTTCCTCTAAGTTTGACTTCTGAAATAGCTGCAAAAATCATTCTTTAAGCCAAACAGACACTGTAAGTCATGCTTGAGCAGCAGTTTAGCTCATGGAACAAAGACTAGTTTGGGTATTTTGACTATTTACATCATGAGATAAAAGAAAACCTGTTTACCTGATCAAACTTAATTGACTCCATGCACAGTAATACAGAAAAATGACATTTAGCAGGTCAAATAAATGCTAGACTTGAAAATAATTAATATGAGCAACAGTACCGGTAGCTCCTGTTAAATTGGATTTATTTCTCTGCGATGCAGAAAAATTATGTCCCCCCCTGGTTTTTCATGCTGTCGTCCTCTCATATCGCTGCCTTCATGTATAAATAAAAAACTGAAATCCTTTTCCCCATAGAATAAATCAAGTAAAAATTCAAAGAGATTGCCTGGAAAGCAAGTTTTTAGCAAAAATGCACAGACAACAACAATGCTGTCAACCTGACAAAAACATTTAGCACACGTAATATGACAAACAAGACAGTTCTACACAATAAGAAATAACAAAGTTACATTTAATTGCTTGGGTCTAAAATTAAAAAGACTGTAGAGTCTGCCTAAAGCACAAGAAGTAAAATAGCTTAAAGTTTGTTAAAAAATAGGGACATGCTGTAATGAAGAGTCATCTGGAGTACTGTAGACGTGCATGCACAGACAGAACCTTGGGACAGACTTTTTCTCTAAATAGAATAGTAAGTTTTAAGTAAAGTGGTAGAGTTGTATTAAATAAGCAGTTTTTAACTGTTTCAGTAGCTCAAAACCTGCTTATATTAACATTAAAAATCACATAAAAGCACTTAATTTCAGATCAAATAAATGTGCAATACAAACACACATATTTCAGAGTGGACCGTCAGATAAAGCAGGTAAATCAGCTCCAAATAATTTGTTTATTAATAGACAGAATTTGGGCCAAGTCAAATCCAAAATATACAAAAAAAAAAATCCATCCCTTCATTATATTTACCCCCTTCTTCCTTTTAGGGCCGTGGGGGGTCACTGGTGCCCATATACATCTGTTACTGTGCGAGTGGCGGGGTACACCCTGGACAGGTCTCCAGTCCATCACAGGGACACATCGAGACAAATGAGACAAACATTCACTCTCTCGCCTAGGGACAATTTAAAGTTACCAATCAGCCCAACATGCATGTTTTTGGTCTGTGGGAGGAAACCAGAGTACACGGGGAACCCACACACATATATGGAAAGAACATGCAAACTCCACCCAGAAATGCCCCTGGCCGGGATTCGATCTGGCTCCCTTCTCGCTGAGAGGCAACAGCTGTACCAACTGAGCCACCGTGCAGCCCTTGAATAATACATTTCTATATTAAGTTTTTAAATTACAAAAACAGAACAGATTAGAGGCGACACAGCAGGGAAGTACCGGTAGTTAGAGCTGTTGCCTCTCACTGAGGAGGTTGCAGGTTCACATCCTGGTCTGGGGCCTTTCTGCGTGGAGGTTGCATGTTCTACCTGTGCATGGGTTCTCCAGTGCTCTCCAACAGATTTAAAATGTGGATGTTCGGTTCACTGGTAACTCTAAATTGTTCCTAGGTTTAAGTTTGAGTGTGAATGGTTGTCTCCTTTTTTCTTTGTGTGGTCCTGTGATGGACTGGCAACCTGTCCGGGGTGCACACCACTTCATGCACAGAAACTGCTAGGCGCCAGCAACCACACAACCCAAAAAGGAAAGCATGTGCATGTAAAGAAAATGGATGGATGGGACCAACTAAAACAAAGTACCGTATTTTTTGGCATATTAAGTACAGTTTTTTGCATAATTTGCATGTCCTGCGACTTATACACCGGGGAGACTTATTTATGGATGCCCACCATATTTATAAACCTATTTTTGGCTGAGATATGACCGGTTTCATTCATTCTGACTGAAAATATTGAAGACTGCCATTTTCAGCCGCTAGATGGCAGTCGTTGGCATGCCGTTGTATCATGTAATAGGTAAACGTGGCACAATCGGCTTGCCACAGCCTGCTACCATTGTCTGAATGGAGCAACCGTCAAATCAGCTTCATTTTGCTGCGCCGCTCCGGCAAAATGCAGCTAATTTGACAACCGAAGTGCATTTATTAAGTAAAAGTTCAACTGAGACACACCTTTGCTATAAAGTCGGGCAAACTAATTTTTAGGTGGTTATCTTATTAAATTTTGAAGAATTGGACAGTGAGTCATCCTCTGTGCGTTCATGTTTCTACATATTGTCTTCTGAAAAACCAGCTGATTTGACCGTCAAAGTGCATTTATCAAGGAAAAGTTAGACTGAGACACACCTATGCTATAATTTCAAGCAAACAAACAATTGTTTTTAAGTGTTAATCTTGTTAAATTCTTGTTAAAGTCCTCCTGTGCACGCTCCCGTGGCCGCCATTTTGCAGCCAATCGATTTTTGGCACACCGGCCCACATTTTTGGGTTGTCAGCGGTGACGCGTAAAAAATGTGACGTGTCAACAGTGACGCATAATAGATGCAACATATACGGCGAAGTGACGTATTTATGATTTTTTCCACTTTATTAGACATATTTGGACTGATGCGACTTATAGGGCGGTGCAACGTCTATGGCAGAAAATACGGTAAGCATATTAGAACGTCTGAGTGAAAGTGTAATTGCAATAAATACAAATACCGTGCAAAGGTTACTTTTACAAGTTACTAATAGTTTATGGAATTTAAAGACTTTACCTAAACAGCACCATTAAACTGGGGAGAGGTGCAATCTCAATTAAAACTGATCTTGCAGACATCTCTGTCCACTAAGATTAATGAACAGTTGCAAATGATCATATGATCATTAATCAATCATTAATGTATATGCAAACCGGAATACAGAGGCAGAACAGTTCCAAAAGGTTTGGAGGTTCTGCGACTACATTTAGTCAACAATAAGCAACATGCTTCTGTTGGAGTTCTGTAGAGGGGATGTTAGTTTTAATAGAAAGGGAAATCCTATCAAATATTGATTGATTGGCTAATTATTCTATCAAAAGTGTGTGTGTGAATTAAAATGTGCAAGTTGGTGCAAGAAGAGGTAGCCTGGTTAAAACAAGACCCTTGTCCTTCACTTCGCTTCGTACTAGGGTCTGGACGTTCTCCATAGTGAAACGATTCTTGCTGGAGGCGTGGCCTCTGCCTGAGGAACAAAACCATTGGATCTTAGAAAAATTTTGAACAAGGAAAAGCATTCTGCTCCCTCCCCCTCTGTGCTCTGCCGAACTTGACTTCAGCTCCGCCTCCTGCTGAATTTTCTCTCGCTGCCTGCATATTCTGTGTTTATATGTTAATAAAACGTAAAAAAAAAAAAAATAAAACCATGTAGCGCTGGTCAGGAGAAGACCAGAAAATATGCAGGGACTCGGGCAGCAACGTAAAACCCGAGTTTTTTTCTCTCGTGACAACCTGAGGCATTTCCTTATTCTTTGCACTCAGCGGAGAGAGAGGAGGAGGAGGAGGGAGGAAAAAACAAAATAAAACTCCAGATAAGGGATTAAGAAGGGGAATTTAACACATTTTTGTCACATATAAAACAGTCCTGCTTTGCATCGCTTTGAATGAGAACATGCGGCTGCTCGCTGGCTCTGGCTGCGCGCTGGGACAGGTGGCACTCAGCGGAGAGGAGGAGGAGGAGGAGGAGGGAGGAGGGAGCGATAACTTGACTTTTGGCAAAAAAACAAAAGAAAACTCCAGATAAGGGATTAAGAAGGGGAAATTAATACATTTGTGTCACATATAAAACAGTCCTGCATCGCTTTGAATGAGAACATGCGGCTGCTCGCTGGCTGCGCTGGGACAGGTGGGGGCGTGGGTTAGGGGCCAAAAACTCCGCCCCTTCTGTTCTCTGATTGGTCCGGTCAAAAATCTACCGGAGAAATCGTTGTCTATGGGAGAAGTCCCAGACTGAGCAGTGAAGGGAAATGAGAATTGAGCAGAGCTGTGCAGGAAGGCGAGGGCCAGGCTAAAGAAGAGGTGCTCTGGGGAAAAAGGTTGGGAACAAGTACAGGTAGTCCCCGACTTACGAACGCTCTGACCTACGAGGTTCCGGACTTACGAGCTGGCGAATTTTTGGAAAAAAACGCAAAAAATACCAAGTTTTTCTGTGTTTTTTCATCACAGTTCGTTAGCTAAACATGTGGACACACGTTTCCGATCATTTTTATGCACTCGTAAGCAGTTTTTCGATGAAAAACGAGTGTTTGTAGTCGCGCTAGCAAAACCGTTCCAACTTACGAGCGAAATTCCGGACTTACGAGACACGTGGCGGCCGTTCCAAGTTACGAATTTTCGCTTTACGAGCGCCTCGGAGGAACGGAACTCGCTCGTAAGTCGGGGACTACCTGTAATATCAAAGACATGCAGACTTTTCAATCATTTGACCAAACAGATTTAGAATTTGAAGAGAAATTCAGCCATGTACGTAAAATGTGTCAAGAATGTAGGAGGTAGCAGTGATTTTCCATAACTGTAAAGTTTCATTTCGAAAAGTAAAAGTCTAAATAATCCTCTTGTGAAATTATGAGAAAGCACTTGGTGCACATTCTTACTTTCCATTTGGCTCCATATGAATAAGATTACATAATAATTTGAGAAGCTTGCAGGAAAAAAATAACTAGGAGAAACTTCAATGTCAGCAGTAAAATATTTATTTCAAAACTGACCAAGCTGACAAAAAAGAGAACATTGTAAGAGTTTCTTTCTGTTAATCTCCATATGAATGGTTCTAAAAAAAAAAAAAATTCCCCTGCAACAGCCAAACGGTTGTTTAGAAGCAAGAATTGCCACAAATATATCTCAGACTAAATTCCATTTTTATGAAAACAGGTAAAAACAATGAAAAGAAAGATAATTTATCCTTTCACTGGCTTTAACTTTAAAAACAGAGAATGCTTTGTTCTCAAAGCTTTAAAAGATTTAACACCTCGGCTATATTATCGACTTGTCTGCAATGACGTAACGCTCTTAAGGATTTGAGGCTGCGCTGAAAAGTATTTGCATGGATTCAAGCCTAAAATACTCACTGGCATAATATCGACAGTAAAGTTGAATGAAAAAAAAAAAAGTGTGCTTTGAAAGAGTCTGTTAATGAGTTACAGTATTATTCTGCAGTCTGAGTAATCTGCTCTTCAGGAATGGAGGCATGCCATCCATTCCAAGAGGCTTCCACAGCGTTCCAGCTGTGGGTGTGTCAAACAAGCTGCAGCATGACCTGAGATAAGCACCTATTTATTTATCTAATACAGTATCTACTAAAAACAACATTATTTTACAAACAAACGAACCTCAACCTAAGTGTTTTGTCTTTTATGGGTAGATGTGATAACTTGATAAAATGAAAATCAATCAGCGCAACATTAGGATTCACTAATCCTCAAAATATTTGTATATTTTGTCTAAATTTGTGTAAAACATCTTGCATTTCTTTCACCTACACACAGTATATATTTGTCTGCTGAACCTCAAATAAAGCAGTGTATTTGGCTTACCGGTAATATTGCAAATGACGCCCAGTTTCAAAGCATGAATTTTAAAAATTAATCTAAAATTCAATGGTTTTCGATTAAAAACATTTTCTCTGCATTTGAGAAAAATGGAAAAACAACAAAACCCAATCAGGGATTAAACTCTGAGCTTAAGTAGAACAGTATTGACTTTATGCTTATGCTTATGAAAATGGTTGCTTTTTAAAAATGTGGATGCTCTTGTTAGACCAGACTTCAAACTGAAAGCACAAAGATCCCACTGCATCAAGCCGAAATTGGTTTAAACAGGTGTGGTACTTTTACTAAAGTGATGCAAGTTTCTTATTATTTTTGCAAATCTAAATGCAGAACAAGTTGATGCACCTGTTTCTGAGGGATTTGAATAGTTAGTGTTTGTAGTTCTCAAGTTGAGTGTTTTTTTTTTTAAACTGAAATTGAACAGGGAATGCAAGCAAATCTTAAAGGCGGGGTGACAGCATGTTTGAACTTTTCATAAAATAGCTCAACATATATATCTTTTATCATTCAACTATGTTCGTTTTTGCAAACAAAATGATAAATTAATGAAAATTCCTTTCAAAGTGAGAATAAAATTAAAAACCGCGTTTCTCTCTTAAAAATCCGACTACAAGCGAATGCAACATTTGTGACGTAGGGAGCAGGACCATCAGTCTGCGTCTGCCATTAACGCATATTCATTCGCTGCCAGATCGCCTTTTTGTTTTTGTATAACTTGAAAAATGCCGGTTATGTTGCATTTGGGTGTTCTAATATCATCAGTGAACAAGTGAGCCTTTTCACTTTCCCAAAAGATGTAAGACCTTCCTCAAAAATGGAATAAATAAAGCTGCCCCCCCTCGGACTGAGCTCCCTGCTTCCTGAACAGGTAAGAGTCAAATACATACGAACCTGCTGTTTCTGCTCATCTAACTTCCTGCTTCCAAAACTGAAGACAAATAGCTCAAATCTTAACTTAGATTGATAATTTTGTTGTTTTATTTCTTGTTCGCCATGAATATTTATATGGGGTGTTCTAAAGACTTCTCCTCGCAACGTCACAAATGTTGCGTTCGCGTGTAGTCGGATTTATCAGAGAGAAACGTGGTTTTTAATTTTAATCTCACTTTGAAAGGAATTTTCATTAATTTATCATTTTGTTTGCAAAAACGAACATAGTAGAATGATAAAAATATAAATATGTTGAGCCATTTTATGAAAAGTTCAAACATGATGTCACCCCACCTTTAAAGTTTTGGGGCAAGATATTCAAGCAGTATTCAAGGAGTTCCACTGTGTAGAAAAATACGGTAGAGGAAATCATTTTATTGTCAGACGCAACACAGAATGACTGATCCTGGCACGTAGAGGGACCAATTTTATCCAGCACCAGGTGCAATGGCGGAGTTAGGGGGGGCCAATAGTGGCCTTGACCACCATAGATTACATTTCAGCTACCCCACTGACCACCCTAATCATTGGAGGAAACTATACGTTCTTCCTAGATTCAGCCATACACCATAAAAACAGTTGATTTATTGCACAGCTTTCAAGTTATCCCGCTCACAAGGTTTATTTATATGTTTGATGGCAGCAATCTTGAATTTTGACCTGGCAACCCAATTTTTGAACATGTAGATTCTGACACACACCAAAATGCAAGTCAATGTCTCACTTATTTTGCAAGTTATCATGTTCACAACATGCACGGATGGAATGATGAACAGACAGGGGGGGTATTTCCAATTTTCCTTTTTGCTCCACGGAGGGGGGCTATCAAAACCTGGAACCTCTTGTTGGACAAAACATCAGCAATCTACTGTTAAAAACAACTGTAGATGTCAAAGACGGCAAAATAATTCACAACGTTAGTAGTTACACATATGGAAAGCTTTTAAACTATGCCTACTTTCTTGTAATCTATGAAAATTGCTTCGTTCAATTCCCCAGAATTTTTTTATACTTTTTTTTCTCCAGAATTTTAGCCGTTTTTCTTTTGTCTCAACTTTTTTTTTTTCAGTATACAACCAGCATATTGTGGAGTGTGTATCAAAATATATGTGATTAGTGAAGAACAAATAAAGAAGGATCTGGTCTAAAAATATATACCGTACATCTGCAGAAGATTAACAAAATCTGAAGGTCATTGGAAGCAAACTAGCTTATGCCTGACACATGAAATGAGAGCAGCAGCATCCTTCTGTTGATCAACCACAAGTTTTCATCTAATAGCTCTTTGGGAATCAACTTATTTGTACAGAAAAAAAATATATGTTTAACAATGTAGGTTATTTTTGTATCTTTCATAAATTCAATAAAAAAGGGGGAGGGGCACTGTCTTTGTGACAAGCTGCTAGTCAAAAAGTGTCTGAAGACCCAATTAAAACTTGGGGATTCGCTAGTCCGTTGTTCATTTCTAGAGTTTAGGGATTAAAATTACAAAAAATGAGCAAAAAACAAAATCAGTCCAAGTCCAAACTTTAAAAGACCGTCAGAAAGCCTGAAGAACTGCTGATCAAGACCACTTTGAAAGTTTACAAGAAAGACTGATTGCTTGGAAGCATCTTGAAAAGAATTGAGAGATGACTCAAG
>JBBPBX010089216.1:0-14345 GCA_038048925.1 Garcialebias charrua
GAGCCGCATTAATGTTGATGGATGAATAATAAATAAAAACTAGAAAGTTCCTGGAGAAACTTCGACGGGGGCTGCCAGGCTACTGCCCGCAAGCAGCCATCCTGAATCCTAATGGCTCTAAATGTTCATAGCACACATCACAGAGCTAAATTAAAATCTTGAAATGATAGTGAAAGGTGTTTGGGTTCACTTTCAGCTAACATTACAACAAATTTCAGCTAAATAGCATTAAAAATGGCCGAATTATGGTGTTTTTATCTTTTAGATAAGGCGGCCATCTTGGAATTTTTAATTTTCAATCAGGGTTTATTAGAGCTCATTCTCAGCTACTAAGTTGCCAACTTTTGTCTCAATAGCTCTAAAAATGGCCGAGTTATGGCATTTTTTGTCTTTTAGCTATGGCGGCCATCTTGGATTTTTATTTTTGTTTTTTGTATGTGATAGAGAATGTCGTCAGCTACAACATCACAAAATTTCAGCTCTCTATGTATAAAGATGGCTGAGTTATGACATTTTTTCTTTTTTAGCTATGGCGGCCATCTTGGATTTTTATTTTTGGTTTCGGTACGTGATAGAGGATGTCTTCAGCTACAATCTCACCAAATTTCAGCTCTCTATGTATAAAGATGGCTGAGTCAAAGCCATTTGAATGTAGCTATGGCGGCCATCTTGGATTTTTATTTTTGGTTTCCGTACGTGATAGAGGATGTCTTCAGCTACAACCTCACCAAATTTCAGCTCTCTATGTATAAAGATGGCCGAGTTATAGCCATTTGAAAGTAGCTATGGCGGCCATCTTGGATTTTTGATTTTGATACGGAATATGATAGGAAACATTGTCAGCTATCACCATACCAAGTTTCAGCTCAATATCACTAAAATTGACCATTTTACAATATTTTGACTTTTTTGCGATGTCGGCCATCTTGGAAATTGGATTTTCAATTGAAATTTATTAGGGATCATTGTCAGCTACCCATTTACCAAATATAAGTTCCATATCTCCATCAAAATGGCCGCTTCACCTAATTTGTTTGTTCAAATGGCCGCTTCACCTAATTTGCTTGTTTGATTCAAAATGGCCGACTCACCTAATTAGCTGGTTTGATTCAAAATGGCCGACTCACCTAATTAGCTGGTTTGATTCAAAATGGCCGACTCACCTAATTAGCTGGTTTGATTCAAAATGGCCGACTCACCTAATTAGCTGGTTTGATTCAAAATGGCCGACTCACCTAATTAACTAGTTTGATTCAAAATGGCCGACTCACCTAATTAGTTGGTTTGATTCAAAATGGCCGACTCACCTAATTAGCTGGTTTGATTCAAAATGGCCGACTCACCTAATTAGCTAGTTTGATTCAAAATGGCCGACTCACCTAATTAGCTAGTTTGATTCAAAATGGCCGACTCACCTAATTAGCTAGTTTGATTCAAAATGGCCGACTCACCTAATTAGCTAGTTTGATTCAAAATGGCCGACTCACCTAATTAGCTAGTTTGATTCAAAATGGCCGACTCACCTAATTAGCTAGTTTGATTCAAAATGGCCGACTCACCTAATTAGCTAGTTTGATTCAAAATGGCCGACTCACCTAATTAGCTAGTTTGATTCAAAATGGCCGACTCACCTAATTAGCTAGTTTGATTCAAAATGGCCGACTCACCTAATTAGCTAGTTTGATTCAAAATGGCCGACTCACCTAATTAGCTAGTTTGATTCAAAATGGCAGACTCACCTAATTAGCTAGTTTGATTCAAAATGGCCGACTCACCTAATTAGCTAGTTTGATTCAAAATGGCCGACTCACCTAATTAGCTAGTTTGATTCAAAATGGCCGACTCACCTAATTAGCTAGTTTGATTCAAAATGGCCGACTCACCTAATTAGCTAGTTTGATTCAAAATGGCCGACTCACCTAATTAGCTAGTTTGATTCAAAATGGCCGACTCACCTAATTAGCTAGTTTGATTCAAAATGGCCGACTCACCTAATGAGCTAGTTTGATTCAAAATGGCCGACTCACCTAATTAGCTAGTTTGATTCAAAATGGCCGACTCACCTAATTAGCTAGTTTGATTCAAAATGGCCGACTCACCTAATTAGCTAGTTTGATTCAAAATGGCCGACTCACCTAATTAGCTAGTTTGATTCAAAATGGCCGACTCACCTAATTAGCTAGTTTGATTCAAAATGGCCGACTCACCTAATTAGCTAGTTTGATTCAAAATGGCCGACTCACCTAATTAGCTAGTTTGATTCAAAATGGCCGACTCACCTAATTAGCTAGTTTGATTCAAAATGGCCGACTCACCTAATTAGCTAGTTTGATTCAAAATGGCCGACTCACCTAATTAGCTAGTTTGATTCAAAATGGCCGACTCACCTAATTAGCTAGTTTGATTCAAAATGGCCGACTCACCTAATTAGCTAGTTTGATTCAAAATGGCCGACTCACCTAATTAGCTAGTTTGATTCAAAATGGCCGACTCACCTAATTAGCTGGTTTGATTCAAAATGGCCGACTCACCTAATTAGCTGGTTTGATTCAAAATGGCCGACTCACCTAATTAGCTAGTTTGATTCAAAATGGCCGACTCACCTAATTAGCTGGTTTGATTCAAAATGGCCGACTCACCTAATTAGCTGGTTTGATTCAAAATGGCCGACTCACCTAATTAGCTGGTTTGATTCAAAATGGCCGACTCACCTAATTAGCTGGTTTGATTCAAAATGGCCGACTCACCTAATTAGCTGGTTTGATTCAAAATGGCCGACTCACCTAATTAGCTGGTTTGATTCAAAATGGCCGACTCACATAATTAGCTGGTTTGATTCAAAATGGCCGACTCACCTAATTACCTGGTTTGATTCAAAATGGCCGACTCACCTAATTAGCTAGTTTGATTCAAAATGGCCGACTCACCTAATTAGCTAGTTTGATTCAAAATGGCCGACTCACCTAATTAGCTAGTTTGATTCAAAATGGCCGACTCACCTAATTAGCTAGTTTGATTCAAAATGGCCGACTCACCTAATTAGCTAGTTTGATTCAAAATGGCCGACTCACCTAATTAGCTAGTTTGATTCAAAATGGCCGACTCACCTAATTAGCTAGTTTGATTCAAAATGGCCGACTCACCTAATTAGCTAGTTTGATTCAAAATGGCCGACTCACCTAATTAGCTAGTTTGATTCAAAATGGCCGACTCACCTAATTAGCTAGTTTGATTCAAAATGGCCGACTCACCTAATTAGCTAGTTTGATTCAAAATGGCCGACTCACCTAATTAGCTAGTTTGATTCAAAATGGCCGACTCACCTAATTAGCTAGTTTGATTCAAAATGGCCGACTCACCTAATTAGCTAGTTTGATTCAAAATGGCCGACTCACCTAATTAGCTAGTTTGATTCAAAATGGCCGACTCACCTAATTAGCTAGTTTGATTCAAAATGGCCGACTCACCTAATTAGCTAGTTTGATTCAAAATGGCCGACTCACCTAATTAGCTAGTTTGATTCAAAATGGCCGACTCACCTAATTAGCTAGTTTGATTCAAAATGGCAGACTCACCTAATTAGCTAGTTTGATTCAAAATGGCCGACTCACCTAATTAGCTAGTTTGATTCAAAATGGCCGACTCACCTAATTAGCTAGTTTGATTCAAAATGGCCGACTCACCTAATTAGCTAGTTTGATTCAAAATGGCAGACTCACCTAATTAGCTAGTTTGATTCAAAATGGCCGACTCACCTAATTAGCTAGTTTGATTCAAAATGGCCGACTCACCTAATTAGCTAGTTTGATTCAAAATGGCCGACTCACCTAATTAGCTAGTTTGATTCAAAATGGCCGACTCACCTAATTAGCTAGTTTGATTCAAAATGGCCGACTCACCTAATTAGCTAGTTTGATTCAAAATGGCCGACTCACCTAATTAGCTAGTTTGATTCAAAATGGCCGACTCACCTAATTAGCTAGTTTGATTCAAAATGGCCGACTCACCTAATTAGCTAGTTTGATTCAAAATGGCCGACTCACCTAATTAGCTAGTTTGATTCAAAATGGCCGACTCACCTAATTAGCTAGTTTGATTCAAAATGGCCGACTCACCTAATTAGCTAGTTTGATTCAAAATGGCCGACTCACCTAATTAGCTAGTTTGATTCAAAATGGCCGACTCACCTAATTAGCTAGTTTGATTCAAAATGGCAGACTCACCTAATTAGCTAGTTTGATTCAAAATGGCCGACTCACCTAATTAGCTAGTTTGATTCAAAATGGCCGACTCACCTAATTAGCTAGTTTGATTCAAAATGGCCGACTCACCTAATTAGCTAGTTTGATTCAAAATGGCCGACTCACCTAATTAGCTAGTTTGATTCAAAATGGCCGACTCACCTAATTAGCTAGTTTGATTCAAAATGGCCGACTCACCTAATTAGCTAGTTTGATTCAAAATGGCCGACTCACCTAATTAGCTAGTTTGATTCAAAATGGCCGACTCACCTAATTAGCTAGTTTGATTCAAAATGGCCGACTCACCTAATTAGCTAGTTTGATTCAAAATGGCCGACTCACCTAATTAGCTAGTTTGATTCAAAATGGCCGACTCACCTAATTAGCTAGTTTGATTCAAAATGGCCGACTCACCTAATTAGCTAGTTTGATTCAAAATGGCCGACTCACCTAATTAGCTAGTTTGATTCAAAATGGCCGACTCACCTAATTAGCTAGTTTGATTCAAAATGGCCGACTCACCTAATTAGCTAGTTTCATTCAAAATGGCCGACTCACCTAATAAGCTAGTTTCATTCAAAATGGCAGACTCACCTAATTAGCTAATTTGATTCAAAATGGCCGACTCAACTAATTAGCTAGTTTGATTCAAAATGGCCGATTCACCTAATTAGCTAGTTTGATTCAAAATGGCCGACTCACCTAATTAGCTAGTTTGATTCAAAATGGCCGACTCACTTAATTAGCTAGTTTGATTCAAAATGGCAGACTCACCTAATTAGCTAGTTTGATTCAAAATGGCCGACTCACCTAATTATCTTGTTTGATTCAAAATGGCCGACTCACCTAATTAGCTAGTTTGATTCAAAATGGCCGACTCACCTAATTAGCTAGTTTCATCCAAAATGGCCGTCTCATCTAATTAGCTTGTGTATTGAACCTGCCTTGTATATTGCCTTGTATATTGAACCAAGATGGCGCCCTGATTCAAAATGGCCGCCTCACCTAATGAGCTTGGTTGATTCAAAATGGCCGCCTCACCTAATTAGCTACTTTGATTCAAAATGGCCGACTCACCTAATTAGCTAGTTTGATTCAAAATGGCCGTCTCACCT
This sequence comes from Garcialebias charrua, assembly GCA_038048925.1. NCBI lineage: Eukaryota > Metazoa > Chordata > Actinopteri > Cyprinodontiformes > Rivulidae > Garcialebias > Garcialebias charrua. Next base: position 5,357 of record JBBPBX010089216.1, read on the forward strand.
AAGTAGCTTGTGTATTGAACCTGCCCTGTATATTGCCTTGTATATTGAACCAAGATGGCGCCCTGATTCAAAATGGCCGCCTCACCTAATGAGCTTGGTTGATTCAAAATGGCCACCTCAACTAATTATCTAATTTCATCCAAAATGGCCGACTCACCTAAGTAGCTTGTGTATTGAACCTGCCCTGTATATTGCCTTGTATATTGAACCAAGATGGCGCCCTGATTCAAAATGGCCGCCTCACCTAATGAGCTTGGTTGATTCAAAATGGCCGACTCACCTAATTAGCTAGTTCTATTCAAAATGGCCGACTCACCTAACTAGCTTGTGTATTGAACCTGCCTTGTATATTGCCTTGTATATTGAACCAAAATGGCGCCCTATGTAACTCAGTTTCTCTGAAAAGTTAAGTCCCATTCATTTCCTATGGGAAATTTACGATTTTTGTTAGCAAAATATTTCGCGATGGTAACTCCGATTGCTTAGAAAAGTAATAGCACACATCTCGGAGTCGGGCCGGTCGTTTTGATATAACTTATGTGGGGGTGCACGTTACGGTACGAGCCGCATTAATGTTGACGGAATAATAATAAATAATAAATAAAAAATAAAGAAACCCTTATTGGTAGGATAACAATAGGTTGCTTCCAAGCATTTACAATGCATTGGCAGCCCCCAACTAGAAAGTTCCTGGAGAAACTTCGACGGGGGCTGCCAGGCTACCGCCCGCAAGCAGCCATCCTGAATACAAATGGCTCCAAATGTTCATAGCATACATCACAGAGCTAAATTAAAGTCTTGAAATGATAGTAAAAGGTGTTTGGGTTCACTTTCAGCTAACATTACACCAAATTTCAGCTAAATAGCATTAAAAATGGCCGAATTATGGTGTTTTTTATCTTTTAGATAAGGCGGCCATCTTGGATTTTTTAATTTTTAATCAGGGTTTATTAGAGCTCATTCTCAGCTACTAAGTTGCCAAGTTTTGTCTCAATAGCTCTAAAAATGGCCGAGTTATGGCATTTTTTGTCATTTAGCTATGGCGGCCATCTTGGATTTTTATTTTTGTTTTTTGTACGTGATAGAGAATGTCGTCAGCTACAACATCACCAAATTTCAGCTCTCTATGTATAAAGATGGCCGAGTTATGACATTTTTTCTTCTTAGCTATGGCGGCCATCTTGGATTTTTATTTTTGGTTTTGGTACGTGATAGAGGATGTCTTCAGCTACAATCTCACCAAATTTCAGCTCTCTATGTATAAAGATGGTCGAGTTAAAGCCATTTGAATGTAGCTATGGCGGCCATCTTGGATTTTTATTTTTGGTTTCCGTACGTGATAGAGGATGTCTTCAGCTACACCCTCACCAAATTTCAGCTCTCTATGTATAAAGATGGCCGAGTTATAGCCATTTGAAAGTAGCTATGGCGGCCATCTTGGATTTTTGATTTTGATATGGAATATGATAGGAAACATTGTCAGCTATCACCATACCAAGTTTCAGCTCAATATCACTAAAATTGACCATTTTACAGTATTTTGACTTTTTTGCGTTGTCGGCCATCTTGGAAATTGGATTTTCAATTGAAATTTATTAGGGATCATTGTCAGCTACCCATTTGCCAAATATAAGTTCCATATATCCATCAAAATGGCCGCTTCACCTAATTTGCTTGTTCAAATGGCCGCTTCACCTAATTTGCTTGTTTAATTCAAAATGGCCGACTCACCTAATTAGTTGGTTTGATTCAAAATGGCCGACTCACCTAATTAGCTGGTTTGATTCAAAATGGCCGACTCACCTAATTAGCTGGTTTGATTCAAAATGGCCGACTCACCTAATTAGCTGGTTTGATTCAAAATGGCCGACTCACCTAATTAGCTGGTTTGATTCAAAATGGCCGACTCACCTAATTAGCTGGTTTGATTCAAAATGGCCGACTCACCTAATTACCTGGTTTGATTCAAAATGGCCGACTCACCTAATTAGCTGGTTTGATTCAAAATGGCCGACTCACCTAATTAGCTGGTTTGATTCAAAATGGCCGACTCACCTAATTAGCTGGTTTGATTCAAAATGGCCGACTCACCTAATTAGCTGGTTTGATTCAAAATGGCCGACTCACCTAATTAGCTGGTTTGATTCAAAATGGCCGACTCACCTAATGAGCTAGTTTGATTCAAAATGGCCGACTCACTTAATGAGCTAGTTTGATTCAAAATGGCCGACTCACCTAATTAGCTAGATTGATTCAAAATGGCCGACTCAAGTAATTAGCTAGTTTGATTCAAAATGGCCGACTCAATTAATTAGCTAGTTTAATTCAAAATGGCCGACTCACCTAATTAGCTATTTTGTTTCAAAATGGCCGACTCACCTAATTAGCTAGTTTGATTCAAAATGGCCGACTCACCTAATTAGCCTGTTTGATTCAAAATGGCCATCTCACCTAATGAGCTTGTTTGATTCAAAATGGCCGACTCACCTAATTAGCTAGTTTGATTCAAAATGGCCGACTCACCTAATTAGCTAGTTTGAATCAAAATGGCCGACTCACCTAATTAGCTAGTTTGATTCAAAATGGCCGTCTCATCTAATGAGCTTGTTTGATTCAAAATGGCCGACTCACCTAATGAGCTAGTTTGATTCAAAATGGCCGACTCCCCTAATGAGCTTGTTTGATTCAAAATGGCCGACTCACCAAATGAGCTAGTTTGATTCAAAATGGCCACCTCACCTAATGAGCTTGTTTGATTCAAAATGGCCGACTCACCTAATGAGCTAGTTTGATTCAAAATGGCCGTCTCACCTAATGAGCTTGTTTGATCCAAAATGGCCGACTCACCTAATTAGACAGTTTGATTCAAAATGGCCGACTCACCTAATTAGCTAGTTTGATTCAAAATGGCCGACTCACCTAATTAGCTAGTTTGATTCAAAATGGCCGACTCACCTAATTAGCTAGTTTGATTCAAAATGGCCGACTCACCTAATTAGCTAGTTTGATTCAAAATGGCCGACTCACCTAATTAGACAGTTTGAATCAAAATGGCCGACTCACCTAATTAGCTAGTTTGATTCAAAATGGCCGACTCACCTAATTAGCTAGTTTGATTCAAAATGGCCGACTCACCTAATTAGCTAGTTTGATTCAAAATGGCCGACTCACCTAATTAGCTAGTTTGATTCAAAATGGCCGACTCACCTAATTAGCTAGTTTGATTCAAAATGGCCGACTCACCTAATTAGCTAGTTTGATTCAAAATGGCCGACTCACCTAATTAGCTAGTTTGATTCAAAATGGCCGACTCACCTAATTAGCTAGTTTGATTCAAAATGGCCGACTCACCTAATTAGCTAGTTTCATTCAAAATGGCCGACTCACCTAATAAGCTAGTTTCATTCAAAATGGCAGACTCACCTAATTAGCTAATTTGATTCAAAATGGCCGACTCAACTAATTAGCTAGTTTGATTCAAAATGGCCGATTCACCTAATTAGCTAGTTTGATTCAAAATGGCCGACTCACCTAATTAGCTAGTTTGATTCAAAATGGCCGACTCACTTAATTAGCTAGTTTGATTCAAAATGTCAGACTCACCTAATTAGCTAGTTTGATTCAAAATGGCCGACTCACCTAATTATCTTGTTTGATTCAAAATGGCCGACTCACCTAATTAGCTAGTTTGATTCAAAATGGCCGACTCACCTAATTAGCTAGTTTCATCCAAAATGGCCGTCTCATCTAATTAGCTTGTGTATTGAACCTGCCTTGTATATTGCCTTGTATATTGAACCAAGATGGCGCCCTGATTCAAAATGGCCGCCTCACCTAATGAGCTTGGTTGATTCAAAATGGCCGCCTCACCTAATTAGCTACTTTGATTCAAAATGGCCGACTCACCTAATTAGTTGGTTTGATTCAAAATGGCCGACTCACCTAATTAGCTAGTTTGATTCAAAATGGCCGACTCACCTAATTAGCTAGTTTGATTCAAAATGGCCGACTCACCTAATTAGCTAGTTTGATTCAAAATGGCCGACTCACCTAATTAGCTAGTTTGATTCAAAATGGCCGACTCACCTAATTAGCTAGTTTGATTCAAAATGGCCGACTCACCTAATTAGCTAGTTTGATTCAAAATGGCCGACTCACCTAATTAGCTAGTTTGATTCAAAATGGCCGACTCACCTAATTAGCTAGTTTGATTCAAAATGGCCGACTCACCTAATTAGCTAGTTTGATTCAAAATGGCCGACTCACCTAATTAGCTAGTTTGATTCAAAATGGCCGACTCACCTAATTAGCTAGTTTGATTCAAAATGGCCGACTCACCTAATTAGCTAGTTTCATCCAAAATGGCCGTCTCATCTAATTAGCTTGTGTATTGAACCTGCCTTGTATATTGCCTTGTATATTGAACCAAGATGGCGCCCTGATTCAAAATGGCCGCCTCACCTAATGAGCTTGGTTGATTCAAAATGGCCGCCTCACCTAATTAGCTACTTTGATTCAAAATGGCCGACTCACCTAATTAGCTAGTTTGATTCAAAATGGCCGTCTCACCTAAGTAGCTTGTGTATTGAACCTGCCCTGTATATTGCCTTGTATATTGAACCAAGATGGCGCCCTGATTCAAAATGGCCGCCTCACCTAATGAGCTTGGTTGATTCAAAATGGCCACCTCAACTAATTATCTAATTTCATCCAAAATGGCCGCCTCATCTAATTAGCTTGTGTATTGAACCTACCTTGTATATTGCCTTGTATATTGAACCAAGATGGCGCCCTGATTCAAAATGGCCGCCTCACCTAATGAGCTTGGTTGATTCAAAATGGCCGACTCACCTAATTAGCTAGTTCTATTCAAAATGGCCGACTCACCTAACTAGCTTGTGTATTGAACCTGCCTTGTATATTGCCTTGTATATTGAACCAAAATGGCGCCCTGATTCAAAATGGCCGCCTCACCTAATGAGCTTGGTTGATTCAAAATGGCCGCCTCACCTAATTAGCTACTTTGATTCAAAATGGCCGACTCACCTAATTAGCTAGTTTGATTCAAAATGGCCGTCTCACCTAAGTAGCTTGTGTATTGAACCTGCCCTGTATATTGCCTTGTATATTGAACCAAGATGGCGCCCTGATTCAAAATGGCCGCCTCACCTAATGAGCTTGGTTGATTCAAAATGGCCACCTCAACTAATTATCTAATTTCATCCAAAATGGCCGCCTCATCTAATTAGCTTGTGTATTGAACCTACCTTGTATATTGCCTTGTATATTGAACCAAGATGGCGCCCTGATTCAAAATGGCCGCCTCACCTAATGAGCTTGGTTGATTCAAAATGGCCGACTCACCTAATTAGCTAGTTCTATTCAAAATGGCCGACTCACCTAACTAGCTTGTGTATTGAACCTGCCTTGTATATTGCCTTGTATATTGAACCAAAATGGCGCCCTATGTAACTCAGTTTCTCTGAAAAGTTAAGTCCCATTCATTTCCTATGGGAAATTTACGATTTTTGTTAGCAAAATATTTCGCGATGGTAACTCCGATTGCTTAGAAAAGTAATAGCACACATCTCGGAGTCGGGCCGGTCGTTTTGATATAACTTTTGTGGGGGTACACCTTACGGTACGAGCCGCATTAATGTTGATGGATGAATAATAAATAAAAACTAGAAAGTTCCTGGAGAAACTTCGACGGGGGCTGCCAGGCTACTACCCGCTAGCAACCATCCTGAATACAAATGGCTCCAAATGTTCATAGCACACATCACAGAGCTAAATTAAAGTCTTGAAATGATAGTAAAAGGTGTTTGGGTTCACTTTCAGCTAACATTACACCAAATTTCAGCTAAATAGCATTAAAAATGGCCGAATTATGGTGTTTTTTAACTTTTAGATAAGGCGGCCATCTTGGATTTTTTTAATTTTCAATCAGGGTTTATTAGAGCTCATTCTCAGCTACTAAGTTGCCAACTTTTGTCTCAATAGCTCTAAAAATGGCCGAGTTATGGCATTTTTTGTCTTTTAGCTATGGCGGCCATCTTGGATTTTTATTTTTGTTTTTTGTACGTGATAGAGAATGTCGTCAGCTACAACATCACCAAATTTCAGCTCTCTATGTATAAAGATGGCCGAGTTATGACATTTTTTCTTCTTAGCTATGGCGGCCATCTTGGATTTTTATTTTTGGTTTTGGTACGTGATAGAGGATGTCTTCAGCTACAATCTCACCAAATTTCAGCTCTCTATGTATAAAGATGGTCGAGTTAAAGCCATTTGAATGTAGCTATGGCGGCCATCTTGGATTTTTATTTTTGGTTTCCGTACGTGATAGAGGATGTCTTCAGCTACACCCTCACCAAATTTCAGCTCTCTATGTATAAAGATGGCCGAGTTATAGCCATTTGAAAGTAGCTATGGCGGCCATCTTGGATTTTTGATTTTGATATGGAATATGATAGGAAACATTGTCAGCTATCACCATACCAAGTTTCAGCTCAATATCACTAAAATTGACCATTTTACAGTATTTTGACTTTTTTGCGTTGTCGGCCATCTTGGAAATTGGATTTTCAATTGAAATTTATTAGGGATCATTGTCAGCTACCCATTTGCCAAATATAAGTTCCATATCTCCATCAAAATGGCCGCTTCACCTAATTTGCTTGTTCAAATGGCCGATTCACCTAATTTGCTTGTTTGATTCAAAATGGCCGACTCACCTAATTAGCTGGTTTGATTCAAAATGGTCAACTCACCTAATGAGCATGTTTGATTCAAAATGGCCACCTCACCTAATGAGCATGTTTGATTCAAAATGGCCTCCTCACCAAATGATCTTGTTTGATCCAAAATGGCCGCCTCACCTAATGAGCTAGTTTGATTCAAAATGGCCACCTCACCTAATGAGCTTGTTTGATTCAAAATGGCCGACTCACCTAATCAGCTAGTTTGATTCAAAATGGCCGACTCAACTAATTAGGTAGTTTGATTCAAAATGGCCGACTCACCTAATGGCCGACTCACCTAATGAGATAGTTTGATTCAAAATGGCCGACTCACCTAATGAGCTTGTTTGATTCAAAATGGCCGACTCACCTAATGAGCCAGTTTGATTCAAAATGGCCAACTCACCTAATGAGCTAGTTTGATTCAAAATGGCCGACTCACCTAATAAGCTAGTTTGATTCAAAATGGCCGACTCACCTAATGAGCCAGTTTGATTCAAAATGGCCACTCACCTAATGAGCTAGTTTGATTCAAAATGGCCGACTCACCTAATGAGCTAGTTTGATTCAAAATGGCCGACTCACCTAATGAGCTAGTTTGATTCAAAATGGCCGACTCACCTAATGAGCTAGTTTGATTCAAAATGGCCGACTCACCTAATTAGCTAGTTTGATTCAAAATGGCCGACTCACCTAATTAGCTAGTTTGATTCAAAATGGCCGACTCACCTAATTAGCTAGTTTGATTCAAAATGGCCGACTCACCTAATTAGCTAGTTTGATTCAAAATGGCCGACTCACCTAATTAGCTAGTTTGATTCAAAATGGCCGACTCACCTAATTAGCTAGTTTGATTCAAAATGGCCGACTCACCTAATTAGCTAGTTTGATTCAAAATGGCCGACTCACCTAATTAGCTAGTTTGATTCAAAATGGCCGACTCACCTAATTAGCTAGTTTGATTCAAAATGGCCGACTCACCTAATTAGCTAGTTTGATTCAAAATGGCCGACTCAACTAATTAGCTAGTTTGATTCAAAATGCCCGACTCACCTACTTAGCTAGTTTGATTCAAAATGGCAGACTCACCTAATTATCTAGTTTGATTCAAAATGGCCGACTCACCTAATTAGCTAGTTTGATTCAAAATGGCCGACTTCCCTAATTAGCTAGTTTGAATCAAAATGGCCGACTCATCTAATTAGCTAGTTTGATTCAAAATGCCCGACTCACCTACTTAGCTAGTTTGATTCAAAATGGCAGACTCACCTAATTATCTAGTTTGATTCAAAATGGCCGACTCACCTAATTAGCTAGTTTGATTCAAAATGGCCGACTTCCCTAATTAGCTAGTTTGAATCAAAATGGCCGACTCATCTAATTAGCTAGTTTGATTCAAAATGGCCGACTCACCTAATGAACTTGTGTATTGAACCTGCCTTGTATATTGGCCGACTAAACTAAGTAGCTAGTTTGATTCAAAATGGCCGACTCACCTAATTAGCTAGTTTGAATCAAAATGGCCGACTCACCTAATTAGATTGTTTGAGTCAAAATGGCCGCCTCACCTAACTAGCTTGTGTATTGAACCTGCCTTGTAAATTGCCTTGTATATTGAACCAAAATGGCGCCCTATGTTACTCAGTTTCTCTGAAAACTCAAGGTCCCATTCATTTCCTATGGGAAATTTACGATTTTTGTTAGCAAAATATTTCGCGATGGTAACTCCGATTGCTTAGAAAAGTAATAGCACACATCTCGGAGTCGGGCCGGTCGTTTTGATATAACTTATGTGGGGGTGCACGTTACGGTACGAGCCGCATTAATGTTGACGGAATAATAATAAATAAATAAATAAAGAAACCCTTATTGGGTGGATAACAATAGGTTGCTTCCAAGCATTTACAATGCATTGGCAGCCCCCAACTAGAAAGTTCCTGGAGAAACTTCGACGGGGGCTGCCAGGCTACTGCCCGTTAGCAGCCATCCTGAATACAAATGGCTCCAAATGTTAATAGCAAATATCACGGAGCCAAATAAAATTCTTGAAATGATAGTAAAGGTGTTTGGGTTCATTTTCAGCTCCGATTACACCAAATTTCAACTAAATAGCATTAAAAATGGCTGAATTATGGTGTTTTTTCTTTTTAGCTAAGGCGGCCATCTTGGATTTTTATTTTCGTTTTTTGTACGTGATAGAGAATGTTGTCAGCTACAACTTCACCAAATTTCAGCTCTCTATGTAT